>JAPUBX010004044.1:58199-355699 GCA_028672205.1 Proteocephalus fallax | reverse complement strand
GTTATCTGAAATGCAGCGTATAATCTCGTTCTCGACCAATTTCACACCCGGAGGTTGCAAATTTGTGAATTGTTTTAAAACTGATCGCATAGAAAATAAAGTTTCCGGATTTAGTAATGGACGCTTTTTAACCGGTCGTCTAGACCACAAGGGCTTAAGTTAAATGCGAAATGCAACCGTCTGTGTGGGAAATAAACACTACTGGTGGCCATTTAAAATTTCGGGGAGGCGGTGTTGATCCGCTGCGACACTCAATCCATTAATTTGTCTTGTATTTGAAAATCGTTAATCTATTCAGCCGCCGTTTCGGTACGCATAAGAGGCCGCTTCGTTAAATCTTCACTGACGGATCTTTAATCGAACACAAACTTCGTTCCTCTGTTTACAACGTCTATATTTCTGACAAAAACAACACCGGTCGATTTAAAATAACAAAATAAACGATGTCATTTGGCAAAACACTTTTTTCACAGACCCTGCATGGGCTTATCTGTGCTCTTCATCCAAGACACAACGATTCAACGCCATTTTACTAGCTGTATACTTATCGCTGTTCTTATTTTCTATGACCCCTACCATCACGTTTGTATCAATACCATTCCATTCGACGAAGGACAATTAAAAAAAGTTAGGGAAGTTTTTCAATGCTGAATATGTAAAACTGAATAAAGGGATTATTGTTTAACAACAAACAGAAAAGTGAAGGTGTAAATGACGCTGTTTTTAGTCGTGACTTCAACACCCCGTCCCTCAAATTAAGGAGGTATACTCTCTTTCCGACAAGGCTTCGATCTTCAACGCTTGAATAGCTAGCTTCGTTATATCACTCCTGGTTTAACGTCGGCTTAAAGGGAAAGCCACCATCATTCTCCCCCGCATTTCCAGGAAAATATTTCGACGACTGACTCGGGGTATCGCTAAGACTCAATACCGCGTTACCGGCTTCAGATGGTTTTACGACGCAATTTCTCAGGCGTATGGTCAGGAAACCGCAATCCGCCAACAAGAGACGCCGGGCTTATCCGTAAATGATCGGGATTTATCACGAAACCCAAATAATCTCCCGCCTTATCGCTGGGTATGGTTGGTTAGCGGGAATTGCGTGTCTTCCCAGTTCAGCTGACCAGAAACATCGCTTTCTTTTGGCCATCTTAGTTCCTAACCGGACCCTTACCCTCGCCTTTCACCAATGTACTGTATAAAAACGTGCGATTAGAAAACTATGATCCAAATGGACCGAGTTATACTCGCGGAAGCGATAAAATGTAGCAACAATACACATTAAGATTTATGTTGCATAAACGTATTAAAGAACACTTAATGTATATGAAATAATCGGTTCGTCAGACACTGTGACCACTGCATAAAGTAACGACTGCTTGTCTTCGATTAACGTATAAGATTATTATATTATATATACATATTATAAGAATAGTATTATTAAGAGGTACGTTAAGACAGACCTTTGACAAGTGTCGAAGGGATGAAGATAAATGAGCCAGAATCTTATTAGGCGTGGATATATCGTCTTAAATATTCTCCGCCACGGTCCGATGTAGCACTAATCGGGGCACAAATTTATTCGTCACAGACAAGGTCGACCGTTGGAACTTCAAACACTGATTCTAAATAAAACCGCAATTAGTTATAAAAACATTCAATCAAACAATCCATGAAGATGGAGACGTTTATTTCACTGTTCCTAAAACCTGATAGTTTAAACAAACAACATATTACAATCACGTAGAAGTGGTGGCTTTAAATCTCTAACAACTATGAAGGTGTCAGTTCGGTGTGTGAAACTGAAAATCCATAGGAATTAGCAAGGCGCCAATTTAGGGTTTTGTCGGAATTGATACATTATGATACTATTTTTATAATAATAATAATAATGTTAATCGCTTTATTTGGATCGCGAAGATCAAAACGTTCAAAAAATATTAAATTCGCCCCATTCCCTACATCAAACAATTGCCATGCGACATTGCCTGAAATAACGCTGACGATAACGCGAGAGTGAACGCCACGTTGAACGGGAATGGAGGCACTAAATGCATTACTATTGATGCACTTAAACACGGGAAACGAATAATTTAAAAGTACTGAAAAGTAGCAACACCTATGTGACTAGCGACGGAGAGAGTGATGTAGTATCTCTGTATTCTCCTGCTAGAGAAATATTCGGGTTCATGGAAGAAATTTTTATGAAGAACCGTGGGACTAATGCTTTTCCCAGAAGGATGTGGCCTCTACGTGGGACGAAGGTTTTTTATTCAATTCTGGATGATGCAGCAGCCGTCTTCCTGGCGATGGCCTGACATTGTCGTCGAATTGGGGAGACTAACAGCTTCATCATGGAAATGTCATGTCTCCTCAGCGCAGAAACAGTTAAATAGCGTATTTGTGTGATGTTTATCACAAATGTGAACTCATAGACTCGTTTTCCGCAGCCTCTGCTGGGTACTAAGTTCTAAAACGTCCTCCTCTTCGTTTTTCAGCCTCTGCATTCACTTTAATTGTAATCTCGACTTTGAATGAAGAGTCAGAAAATGCTATCTTAAACGGGATCCAAACTGATCAGATGTGTTGAAATTATTATGACAGACTTTTGAAGGTGTCTCAAAGCGAGAAAATGCAACGCTGACACAAAGAGGTCTTTACCCCGTTTGCAATTCTTAAGATGGAACCACGTGATCGTTATTTTGTGAAATAATCACGCGATTGCCAAATAGACACCCATTGCTAATTCACTCATATGCACATTGCTTCACATTTTCTACGTTATAAATACGAGGCATTCGTGGTGTTTAACTGATTACAAATACTCCAAAATGATTGAAAGTGTAATCTTGACGACAAGTTGAAGAAAATGGGTCCCTATGATCGCTACAGCTTGCATAAGGCGAATCTCTGTTCACCGTTACGTCACAAATACAAAGCGAATACAACTCACCAAACTTTCGTGTATTATCTGCGTTAAATGCGGTGTTAGACAATGTTGTTTCGAATTGGAACTTAACTGACCAGACGTCTTCAAACACAATACACGTTGCATCATTTGAACTGTCGTTTAGAGTATTATAAAAAAGTCTAAAATCGAAAGTTGAACGCTAACTTAAAAATAAAACCATTTACACTTTATCGTCCGTCGAAAAATGCTTTCGCTTAACAAGTGTATGTGTACGTCTACAGAGAAAAGCATACGTGCGTCCCAAAATCCAGCCCTATGCATTCCAGTTATCCATTATTGACCCGCTCAATCTCTCGACTGACCCGATGAAAGACAGTTTTGGTCGTCTACCGAATTCATGTTTTATCCGCTCGAACTCTGGCAGTTCAAGTGGGAAAAGCAATTTTGTTTGTGATGTCATACTAAACCCGAGTCTGTGAATCGCTCTGTTGCAGACCTCGGTCCTTAAGTGACAGTTATAAGTTCTTTTTCAGTAAACATGCGACGTTTGAAGAATAAAATGAAGTGCTGCATAGAATCAATAAATCAATAATCATGACATGAACGAAATACCTAGCTGTCTGTGGCTCCTTTTCGATTGGATAAGATTCAGATGGTCCATTCAAACGTCCCTGTTTAAATGTTATTAAAATGCACAACCACAAAACCCCATCATGAATCCACCCTGTTCCTGGTATTCCCATTCGCGGTACGAGTCCACGATCGAGACACCAGGTTCCCGTTGTGCATCAACAATGGCCACAACAAGAACAACAATGGATAATACATTTCTTTTCTATCGAGAAGACAGGCGATATAGTGGGAAATAGCCGAATGCGCGTTTATTCGCGGTGATAATTCATTGCGATTACACACCCCACCCCCACGAGCCCTCAGCGTTGAAACAGTCACCGCATGCTGGCGACGGCACGCTATTGCGAGACATTAAAGCCGGGAAACAGAGATACCTGTTGACCACCTGGCAAGGGCTGTACCCTTTTATTACCCTCAATTATTATTACACCGCCTCCCCCATGCCCCCCCCACCCAGCCTCATACCATAATGACCTCTCCACGGCGGGGCATTTGGTCGGGGGAGTGGAGGGAAGTCGGTGTGTACACACCATCGTAATGGGGCATATTATCGACTAGACGCCCGTGGGGGCGTTAGCTTCAGATTCTGGGAAATATTGCACATGCTCGGTTTTGAAATCCCGAAAATCCGGGATTCTGGGGCAAACTAAAATTTCGCTCTGCCACGACTCCCATTCCTCGTCATTGAGGGCTGTTTATTGTTTAAACGAACCAAGGATAGATTGATGGATAATGCAAAATCAAACAACGGTTTCAACACACAAAGCAGCGGCTGCTCGTCGAAGTCGCTGTCCCTTAGATCCGGATTTACGTAAGTTTTTTTATCAATTATCCAGCACAACATATTATTGGTTAAACACACTTCACCGACCTATGCGACATTTTCGTTACTTGGTCGTTTAAATGTCTTAATTAAATTGCCGTTAAATTGCAAGCTCGCGTAACGGAGTTGTCACCTTGCCTGTCCGACTGTCTACCTGATGTAACCCCTGTACTATTTTTCTAAAAAAAGAATTTCAAAAATATTTCACGGCAGTCTGAAATTATAATTACGTCCCTCTGATCAGGCTACGCCTTACAACCACGTGTACACGTGACTCTTATGTATACGGTTCTAGTGGTACTGGCTTTTCGGGCACCACGTGGTGATGCGTTGGCAAGTTGTTTATCCTCTCCATGGTGATGGAGACTGGTCGCTGGGGAACCTCCTGGGTCCTCTCGCCAGGGCTGTGTTCTTGATGTTGTTCCCTCTCGGAAGCTGGCAACTTGGAGTAGAGACAGGGGTGAAGGGAACGGAGGTTGCGGCGGAACTTTTCGTTGAGCCAGGCGTAGAGGAGGGGGTTGTAGATGGCTGAACTCATGGCGATGATGTGGCAGGGGAAGAAAATTGCGTCAAAGAAGGGAAGGCTGAAGGTGGGGTCGGTGGATTTGACGTCGATGCAGATCCACAGGCAATTCAGAGGGATCCAACAGACAACAAACACGAAAACCATGGCAATAAGCATTCTGAAATCGAGAGAGACAGAGAGAGATGGAGGGAGGTTGAGAGAGTTGAGACGTTTGGTTTTCATCTACACACCCCCCAGACCAACCAGTGGTCGTAGAAGGGTGATGAAAATGCGTATAACGTTTGGGTATCAATGCGAGCGGGCTGGATAGTAGTTGTTTATTATATTAATGACAATTTGGAGATAGTTATATTCATTATATTAAATAACGAGGTTAAAACACGTTGTCCCGCCCATCAATTTCATTTAGGATTTATTTAAGAACTTGATTAATATGAAATGAATGGTCAACGAAATAGTAAACAAGATTAACACAAAACAACAACTTAATGAAAGCCACGAGGCTAAACCAAACAAGATTTTTTCCAACAATAATTGCAGAATTCATCTACAATTAATCTATTGGTAAAGGGGGTTGGTATTCTGGTCGTTTGAAATATTATATAGATGCAAACAATTCTGTTAATGGTTTACCTGCTTGTTTTCTGATGTCTTCGAGCCTCAAGTTCCTCTTTTTGAGCGCTGCGAATTCGCGTACCGATTTTCTGAACCCGCCGTTTCTTCAACAGTCGGCTGACCTCGAAGTAGCACAGACCAATGACAGCAGAGGGCACCACGAATTGGAACACAAAACTGAGAATCGTGAAGATCTGGGGCAGAAGTAATTCAAGAAAGCATCAATCAAAAACATTGCCATTCCCGAGGCGCTAAGAGGCCAGCATTATTTGCGATATTTGCAATAAGGTTTGTTGGTTTTTATGGCTTGTGTGTTATTTTGACCTCTGGTTGTATCAAGTAGTAGTATCGTCTTGTCTCTCTAATTAAACGAGGTGTGACCATTAACCGTGACTCGAGCTGCAATCAAAACGAATCTATGACTGTAAACACTGAGCATCCGCGCTCTCCTACTCATTTATAAAAAAGCGTTTTGAAGAATCGACCAGCTCCCAGAATGGAGCAGAGAAGCGCCTTCTGAAAAGGTGTTTAATACCGAAGAATATTTATGAAAGTGATTGTGGACAAGTGAATTGGGGTGCATTAGTTGACATTGTGTTTGGCTCTCAAATTGAACATCATTACAGATGTACCGGGGAAATGAATTTCATTTAAAATGGATATTCTGTCAGGCAGTTAATATATCTTGCACTTCTTATGACGGTAATCGCATTAATATATAACGGTGGAGATTAAAGATTAATTGTAAGTTCAAAGTCGCTTTCTTCCTGATCTTGATAACTTATTGTGCATAAGAGATATTTTAGCAAATATATTTTGATTCGGGCCAAGTTGAAGCCGTTTCAAAGACCAGAGGCCGAGATAATTTGCGTCGTTTATTCTCACCACAATGCAGGCATGTTTGTTAGATTTTATGGCGGCTATTTTCAACACTGGTTGCGTACAACCAATATCTCGTTGTCTGTATAATTAAACGATATTTGAACATTGATAGCGCTCTAGCGTTGTAATCAAAGTTAATCTATGACGTTGAATGGTGCATAAAAATGCTGAGGTCTCGAATTGAATGATGTCATCTACCGTTTTTTAACGGCCGTTGTAGCGGGCCTTTTTCCAACAAAAACAGCTTTTACACCAGTTCACTCCATTTCAATGCCTCAAGGGGACATCTACGAAATTCAATCTGGCATTTAATCTGATCATACTGCGGAGCACTTATTCTTCGACATCTGATCTTCGTGCTGATCCCAGTTCGTCTTTTTAAGAAATATTTGGAGTAATTTGTTTTTAATAATAATAATTGTGATGGCATTATTGAGGTCACGAGGACCAAAACCTTTGCCAGCTGATATAAGGGAGATTAACGATAGAGATTGAGAATTGTAAATCAACGGTCGCTTTCTAACTGACCCTGATAACGCTTTGAGCGAAAGTGATATTTTTACAAAATTCCTCCGTTTGTACACCAACAGATCGTCGAAGTTTACATTTATCGAAATTTATCTCGTTATTATTTCATGTTTTTGTGTTAACTTAAACTTGTTGTAAATTTTAATTCTGAACGTTTGTGTCGTCGTGACATTTATAAATCGAATATATTATCATTATTCAATTTTCTTTGTGCCCTTTTCATGTTAGCTATGTTGATGAATCTTTTTTGAAATCAATACTAATTAGCGCGACCAGTGCATTCGCCTATGCAATACTCTACGAGGTAAATAATCGATTTTTGAGCATCGATGTGCAAACGCATGCTCGAGGCAACGGTGGAATCTTCGTGAGGTGGAGTTCACGGCTTCCCCAACCCAGTGTGGCCGGTGTGTTATCGCTGCCGCATGACGACCATCAGCTTCTCCTGGTCACGGCGAAGAATTGGGTGTCAGGTGGACACAAAAGACCGCGGGGTTGCTTGATGGTGGCATGGCAGAACGGAAGTAGTTGTCACTACTTCCCCCCTCCGATACGCCTATTGAATAGAGTAGCGATAATTGAATAGAGTGACGCTCTTCAATGAAATTTAATTATCTGAAGGAGCGTAAGAACTTCGCGAGAGCCCCACAAAATGACCGAGTGCAGCCAACCAGAATTCGCGGTGGACCCAACTGCAACATCCGCAGGCGTAAAGGCACCTGATTTTGTAACACCCGTTGATTGGATGGTTCGATTAAACTTTCAAACCTGAATTCACCCAATTACGCATACGTGTGACGCTAAAGGCTTAACCCTCTACTTTTGATTTTCATCTTAGAGACATTCAGACCATGGCCCGATGATTTATCTGTCGACATACTGCGTTGTTCGTTAAATACCTGGGTTCGAATCCCGGCCAGCTATTGGGATGCCACATTTTCAAATATTCCCTAGAATCTTCATGGCCTCACCCATGAAGCCGGTTTATCGTTTATTAAATGACCAGAACTCTTAATACACATAATTTGATTCTCCATTTAAATTAAATTTACGAATCATTGAGAAATGCAAATATCCCAGAAACCCAAAAATGGGTCTAACTTTTTGTGGCTGGATTTTGAGTACGATTTCAAATTCGTGAAATAAAATAATATTTTGCGCGTTTTTTTCGCAGATTGATAAAGAAATTATGTATTATACGAAGAATGATTGTAATTTCATGCAAGGAAAAGCGGTTTCATATGAAACCAAATGTTTGCAAAAGCATAATCGCTAACTACATTAAGAACTATTGAACTGGTATTTGATCTGGAGACGCAAATTACTTCACAAATTCAGTGGTTTTTCACATTCTATGATTGCATTGTTAAGATTAGCAAGTTTGTGTCCTCGTTACAAGAATAAAACAATAACTAATATTTTAATTACTTCATTTGTGCCACCTAGTCTTAAAGGTAGGACATTTTGCGCCGCTGGTGGATAAAATCAGTTAACTGGCGATCTGGCTAATTTTCCCTTAGCGATAGCCACTTCGGATAAGATGCAACTTACTACAACTCTTTTTTTCCTCGGGGCCTCTTCCAGAACCAAGTTTTCCCGTTGCTAAAAATCAGTTTACTTGCATTCATTATTACGATATTTTGTGTTGCTATCGCAGCGTGTGCGAGAACGTGGTATTATGACCCATGGGGTTAAATAGACGAAAGATCTGATTGAGGAAAGTGAATAGGTGGTTTGGTATTGTTTAAAAGGACCACGAAGAACTTTTAATTGTACTATTCAGGCATTCGTTTGTCGATGAGCTGCGTAAAATAAATACTAATGTATTAATTGTCTTGGTCAGTGTATACGCGAACGCAGTCTTCGATTGAACCGTCACGCAACTCTCAAATGTATTTGTTAGGCTTTTAACAATGTCTGAACACGGGCACCAATACGTCTACTTGGAACACCCATGACACGGATGAACCTCCTCCTCCTCCACCGCTTCTTGGTTTTCGAACTGGAGAACTTACTCATCTTTCCGCTCTTAGTCCGCTACTCGAAGTTCCAGTCCTCGTGAAAGTAATAATGTTATTTACAATCTGCGCCGTTGTTAGATAAATTCAGTTAAATGACCATCTGGTTAATTTTCACAAAGGATTATGTGCACATCAAATAATTTTAGGGCCTGATTTCAAGTAATTGAAGTCCTTAATTTTATTCTTATTTTTTACGGCACTGGTGATAAGGCCTCTCCGACAACAGGATTATAACGGTTAGTATTTATCGTGGCCTATGGATTCCTTAAATGCATAGATGAATGAAGTGAACTGCTAATGAAGGAAAATTATATTAAATTAACCGATTTCTTTCGCAAATTAAAGACTGGTACATAATGGGCTTATTTACACAATTGACTCAAAATAATTACAACTGTTTATAAGTATTTACACATTTTCACTTGTTTCATACACTAAAAACAGATTATCCTTTGCATTTAAGATGGCATACTCATCTGAGAAGGAATTCGTTCACGGTATCAGACATTAACGCATAACGTTTTACTTGAGAAATACAGCATTACATTGCTATTTACGTATGTGTACTTTTGGGATCTCTAATTTTGTTTCAAATAAGTTTTGGAAAAGTATATTTGAGCGAATTTGAACCCTTTAAAATAAAAGCAAACGCCGAGGTAAACGTCCTTTTTGTTCGAATTTCGCCATGGTAGTGCGAAACCATTACTCTGTCATCGCCGGAAGGAACAACAGTCTACGTTTTTTATGATAAAGGCTAGACGTCGTATCAACAGGGGGCGATAAAGTTACCATCTGGTTGAAAAGCTCTCAAATTTTAGCCCGAATATCCTTTTCTCCAGCCAATTGAATTCATTCCGGATGGTTTGAATTCTCGTTGCAGACAAAAATCTATTGTTTGCTGTTTGGGCGAAAACAAACCAGATTGGCATCTTTTTTCATTATTCCACTGTTGAAGGCTTTTCCAGTTGTTTTTTTCCATAGGAAACAATAATATTTAAAGTTTTGTTCTGGAATACGTACAAAATGTACAAACGTTACCAGAAGAAACTTTCCCCTCTATAAAATTTCATAACGACGCTAAAACATTTTCCATGATATAATGTTGACGGACCCAAACTTGCATTTTACAGCATTTATTGTTGTATTTATGCGTATTAGTCTATTAAAGTTCGAGCTTATTTAAATGCCACTTTCACATTTATTTTGAATGCGAAACATCATTTGATTATTGATATATATAGTAAAATATCTACAATTAATGAATGATAAATAATATATTGGAAATGTCCCACGGCGCATATATCGGATATTGAAGGCCTCTCAATATATTGTTGTAGGTTTTCTAAGGCAAAAATACAGCTTTTTCGTGTGTTAACTTACCCATTCAAATTAAAAAGACCCTTGTCTGAGAAGATGATTTTTCTTTGCAAACCCATCTGGTTATTCGGACCGAGAGAATTGTAGACCCTCTTTTATATTTATCAATAAACAAATGCTGATTTGCCTTGCAAAATATGCGTTTAATTCGAATTTGAAAAAACTACGGTCGCAAGACCTTTGTAATTGTAATGTGAAATATCTATGAATTATCTATGCATAGTCGGTCCTTTGAAAGAATTCTGAAAAGACAACAACCTGTTTTTTAACGGATGAAATCGGGAACGACAAAGCGTGTTTATATGGTCTCTTGAAGGCCGAAAAATGGTTTGACGTGGGAATCTTTGGCGTTTTATACCCCTTTCTTGCTATTCAAGATGTGTCGTAACTCATTCTAAATAGATAAAAAAACAACCAGACTGTTTTCTCTGTGGTCTTTGCGTAAATTTTACCATTGGAAAACTGAAGTGAAGATAGCGGAACAAAAGTACAAAAACCTGTCCAAACCCATTTTCGCAGTTCCCGATTAAGATTTCAGGACAACTATGCCGATGAATTAGGTCTACCGTGAAGTTCATTCGTTCCAGTGCGTTTTTATTATTATGAAAGATTAAAACCGATGTTGGCTAGCGCATGGTGCGTGATTTTTTGAATATGATTCGGTGTCATTAAAATTTTGATCCGTTTACATGAACCATCATGAAGCATTTTGGATTTTGAACTGAAAAAATGACTTTCAAATGTCAATAAATGGGCTTAAACAAGAGCACGCCGTAGTAGTCGCCAGAAACGATCAGTGATTCAATTAAAAGCTTGATTTTGTGTTCACAAAGGCACCGAGTTCAATGCGAAGGAAGCGAGAAATATAAACACTTAACCACTGTGCATTTAAACAAGATATTGATAATCAATGTTTTTCCAAGAAAGTAACGAATTAAATTTTTAAATATTTTAACCATATCGAGGAGAGATTTTAACATTATTCGTTCAATGAAAAGGAAATCACGTGTATAATATTAGCAATAGTATAATTTAAAATTAATTGATTTAAATTATAATGATATTTTTTTAAATGGTTACAAATAAAAACAGTAATCGTTTTATTAAAGTCACGAGGACTAAAATTCGAACGAAAGGTCTCTCTGAGATATTGTTCTACCTCTTCCAGTGAAACTTAAAATCGGGGCAAATAAGGAATGACCGTATTGCAGCGATATGCAGCCGTTCTTGGGGAAAAATTAAATTAAATAGCTTTCTTGTTGGTCGTTAAAGATATTAACATAGAGAAATCGAGAATAAATGGATTGGACGGGGTCACGCTTAATAAACAAGATCTGAGAACGGAGCATATACCGAAATGTCAATTGATAATGAGGTTTTGAATGGAGTGGCCAGATAATTCACTGGAAAACCAGATTATTTTAAAACGCCTCCAGTGATTATAAAAAACAAAACATTTGAGATCATGGAAAAAACACGGGATATGATAGACGGGAATGAAGCATGCATCAACGCAGGTCTTCTTAATGTATGAGCTTAATCTAATGCGTCTGAAACAGCGAACAGAATCGCCGTTGATATAGATTTCTCCCATGAAAATAACGAATACAATAATATATAGATATTAATTTAGTAATTGTCTTGACAGACTTACGGATTGAGTGGACGTTTAACCAACACCTTCAAAACCTTCCGACGGACAAAATGTTGAAGAGGGGGTCTCTACCTCGCGAAGTTTTTAAAAGCCGTATCTGTGAGCAAGCAACCAGAGAAATATCATTGACGAAGAGTACTCACCAGCCTAGAGTCGCCTATTGGCCAGGCCTCAGTGCAGACTGTCACGTTGAGTTTGGGGTCGATTGCTGTGGTCTGGTAAATCGCGAGGGGTAGGCATATTAGAGTGGACACCACCCAGATGGTGGCGATTATGGTGAGGCACAAAAGTTTGCCCGTTTTGGGGAAAAAAGGGTGAACGATGACGAGGTAACGGTCCACAGCGATGGCTGTCGATGTCAGCGTCGAGACGTAGACGGAAACACCCATCGTGAAACCGAGAAGCTTGCAGAACAGACGAGGGAGGACCCAGCTGTCTAGAAAGGCGGCGATGGGCGTAAATGGAGCCGCCACGCAGCTCATGAGGACGTCGGAGATGGCGAGGTTGGTTATGAAGAGGTTGGTGATGGACTGCATGGATTTGCAGCGAAAGACCACATAAATGATGATCGTGTTTCCCAGGAGGCTGAGGAGGATGATTGCGGCGTAAATGACGAAAACAATGGTCCGAATAGTTGTCGATTTTTCGATGCTTATAAGATCCACAGGAGAACTTTTGTTGTTGTCCATTGTGTGTTGCTGATCATGTGGAAATGGGCAAATCTGGGCACCGCTGAAGGTCAATATTATTTCGTGGTGATTTTTGGTTGGCCGAAGAGGTGGGGACAGGTTTGGATGCGTCGACCAATGACGCTGCGAGCAATGATGTTTCGTATTTTAATGAAGTTGCAGAATTGAATTATCACCGGAAACAATGCATTGCGTATTTAAAATCTTAAAATCACTTTGAATAAGAATTTTTATTCGTAATTTAATATCATGTAGACGTCATTTTAGCATACAGCTGTCTGTATCGAGTTTTCTATTTCAATATTATTAATTTTCCCCTCCATTGGATAGTAACTGATATTATTAAACTTTTGAGTTAGTTATCGTATAATTACGCTTTTAATTTTTAGACTGACAAAACCCTTTGAATGCTATTTGCTTTCACGATTTTGAACTTGGCTGAAATTTCGCGGAAGCATTTCAGAATAAAATAGAAACAGCAACAAATGAACGTAGAAAGAATGCTGGTTAATTGGGGGCAGCCTTCTCCGTACTAATGGCCACACAGACCATCTTTAAAAGGGTATTAGAAGAATCAGTGGTTGAAGAGGTGAACGAAGAAAGGAATGAAGACGGGGTGGAGGCAGAGTTTAATGCGGAAGAGGAGAAGCAGAAAGAATCAGGAACAGCACCGGGAGGAGGTGGGAGAGGTGAACGAGAAGAAGAATGAGAAGGGGAGGTAGTTGTGATGGTTGTCGAAGCGAAAAAACCGTAGTTGGGAGAGGATGTGGAGAACCGATGATGTGAACAACAGATTATTTAAGGTACAGAAGAAGGTCGAAGAAGAGGAGGAGGTTGAAGAGGTAATGGAGGTCAAGGTTGATGTGGAATACGAAGGTGGTGGACGAGGAGAAGGAAGTGACGGGGAGGAGTTTGAGACGAAGGTCGAAGCGAAATAGCCGTAGGTGGGAGAGAATGGGGACCAGATAATTAAAGGGGGGGTGAAGGTCGAAGAAGAGGAGACGGACGAGCCCAAGAAGGAGGCCGCTGGAAAGAAGAAGAAGAAGAAGAAATATGCCGAAGAGAAGGAGGACCAGGAGGAGGTTGAAGGGGTTGGGGAGATCAAGTTGGCGGTGCAGTACGAAAGTGGTGGACGAGGAGAAGGAAGATAATGGGAGGAGGGTGAGGTGGAGAGGAAGGTCGAAGAAGAGGATCGAGAGATCCGATTATAAAATAAAAAATGTCAAAAAAAAATTCAAATTCTTCGACTTTATTTATGCTTATTATTCGATGACAAATTGATTAATTTGTATGTGACTTGAAAAACGTAAAATGCCACTATATTATAATCATATTTTTAACACTCATAAATCGTCAATGAATTGAATCCATTCAAATAATATAAAAGCTTCGTCAGTCAATACCTGTGACAGACAATAAACAAAAAAGCGAGCATTTCACGGTACTTTTAGGGCACTTTACGTGCGCTAGAATTTTCCGTTTACACAAGTGGGGTGAACACTTTGAATAGCACCGCTTCTTTTTGACACAACACTTTTTCCGTTTGTTTTAGTAAAGGACTAAAGCCCTCTTTTTTAAGGGCAATTATTTCAAGCAGTTCTGCAGTTGTTGAACTGTTGAGTGACAGGACGGCGATGGAATCAATTGAAGCAGAACAAAAGAAAAACACATCTGCGAAAAACAGGAAAATATCCCATTATTGTTTTTTTGTCGTTTTTGCGTCTTTGCGATAAAAACACAATAAAAATGGCTGCTTGGCAGCGTTCTTTGGTGCCCTGGCAAGGCTATCCCCTGCCACAGGCTGAGTGGGCTTCAGAGGTACGTCGGCAATCGGATGGTAGAACAGTTCTGTTTCCAGCGACACGCCCAGTACACACCCAGACATTCCCAGACGCTTCACGTCCTCTTTGACGATGGCCGCCACAGACAGCTTTATAGAATGCTTTCAACCTCCTTACCAACTGGTTTTGGAGCTGTGCGGGCCATCGTTGGAGTACCAAGTTGGCAGATGTTTTTCGATGCGCTGGAAGCACATTTTCGAACCGACGAACCTGTTGTAGTCCCCAAAGCATCCTGCCACAGGCTTCGTGAATATCAAGAATTGTGGTCGTCAGCGCACCACGAGCGGAGGTCAGTAAGGAGCAAGTGATGGTGCAGTTCTGTTGCCAGCGAAGCACCTCATAGACAGACAGACAAACAGACTCTGGAAAACCGACAACGCCAGCCTGTGCTAGGTGGCGGTTAAAGACAGCTTTATGGAACGCTTCCCATCTCCTTAGTAACTCGTTTTCATGACTCGGGATCGACACCTGGCAGTGAGTTGCCGTGCGTTGTTTCGTGCTGCAAAAAGCCGAAAGAGTACGACAGAACAGACAGATCGTGTATCTTGCAGTTCTCTTCCTCCTATTTCTCCTTCTCCTTCTCCTTCAAATAAACGTAATATTCATGCTCGACAACTCTGGCGCCATTTACCGATTCCGGTCACGTCTGCGGCATTGCCATAATCCAACATTTACCGATCTCGTAAGTCGAAATTGACTTTCCCATCAACGTTTCCAGTCGTTCATCGGCTCGGCTGCGCCAAAATTTGCGGCGAAGGACAGAGGTTTATGAGCTCTGTATCTGGCGTAGTGCGTTGCCAAACCATTGCAGCCGACGGCTTTGCGGAAGAGTTGAAGGCTTCTACGGCCTGCACAGCGACGCTGTATTTCGTCATCGGACAGCTGGTCACGCAAGTCCGCTTTCAGCATTCATCGCAGCGGGACGAGGCAATACTTGTCCAAAGACTTATCTATGTTCGGTAGGCTAGGTGTAAAAACGGAGCAATTTTGTAAAAATATGACTTCCGCTCAAAGTGTTATCAGGGTCAGTTAGAAAGCGACCGTTAATTTACAATTCTCAATCTCCATCGTTAATTTACCTTATATCAGCTGGCAAAGGTTTTGGTCCTCGTGACCTCAATAATGCCATCACAATTATTATTATTAAAAACAAATTGCTCAAATATTTCTTAAAAAGACGAACTGGGATCAGCACGAAGATCAGATGTCGAAGAATAAGTGCTCCGCAGTATGATCAGATTAAATGCCAGATTGAATTTCGTAGATGTCCCCTTGAGGCATTGAAATGGAGTGAACTAGTGTAAAAACTGTTTTTGTTGGAAAGAAGCCCGCTTCCACAGCCCTTAAAAAACGGTAGATGACATCATTCAATTCGAGACCTCGGCATTTTTATGCACCATTCAACGTCATAGATTAACTTTGATTACAACGCTAGAGCGCTATCAATGTTCAAATATCGTTTAATTATACAGACAACGAGATATTGGTTGTACGCAACCAGTGTTGAAAATAGCCGCCATAAAATCCAACAAACATGCCTGCATTGTGGTGAGAATAAACGACGCAAATGATCCCGGCCTCTGGTTTTTGAAACGGCTTCAACTTGGCCAAAATCTAAACATATTTGCGAAATTATCTCTTCTGCCAATATGTTATCAAGATCAGGAAGAAGGCGACTGTGAACTTACAATTAATCTTAAATCTCCACCGTTGGATATTAATGCGATTGCCGTCATAAGAAGTGCAAGATATATTAACTGCCTGACAGAATATCCATTTTAAATGAAATTCATTTCCCCGGTACATCTGTAATGATGTTCAATTTGAGAGCCAAACACAATGTCAACTAATACACCCAAAGTCACTTGTCCATAATCACTTTCATAAATATTCTTCGGTATTAAACACCTTTTCAGAAGGCGCTTCTCTGCTCCATTCTGGGAGTTGATCGATTCTACAAAACGCTTTTATATAAATGAGTAGGAGAGCGCGGATGCTCAGTGTTTACAGTCATAGATTCGTTTTGATTGCAGCTCGAGTCACGGTTAATGGTCACACCTCGTTTAATTAGAGAGACAAGACGATACTACTACTTGATACAACCAGAGGTCAAAATAACACACAAGGCATAAAAACCAACAAACCTTATTGCAAATATCGCAAATGATGCTGGCCTCTTAGCGCCTCGGGAATGGCAATGTTTTTGATTGATGCTTTCTTGAATTACTTCTGCCCCAGATCTTCACGATTCTCAGTTTTGTGTTCCAATTCGTGGTGCCCTCTGCTGTCATTGGTCTGTGCTACTTCGAGGTCAGCCGACTGTTGAAGAAACGGCGGGTTCATAAAATCGGTACGCGAATTCGCAGCGCTCAAAAAGAGGAACTTGAGGCTCGAAGACATCAGAAAACAAGCAGGTTAACCATTAACAGAATCGTTTGCATCTATATAATATTTCAAACGCCCTGAATACCAACCCCCTTTACCAATAGATTAATTGTAGATGAATTCTGCAATTATTGTTGGAACAAATCTTGCTTGGGTTAGCCTCGTGTCTTTCATTAAGTTGTTGTTTTGTGTTAATCTTGTTTACTATTTCGTTGACCGTTCATTTCATATTAATCAAGTTCTTAAATAAATCCTAAATGAAATTGATGGGCGGGACAACGTGTTTTAACCTCGTTATTTAATATAATGAATATAACTATCTCCAAATTGTCATTAATAGAATAAACAACTACTATCCAGCCCGCTCGCATTGATACCCAAACGTTATACACATTTTCATCACCCTTCTACGACCACTGGTTGGTCTGGGGGGTGTGTAGATGAAAACCAAACGTCTCAACTCTCTCAACCTCCCTCCATCTCTCTCTGTCTCTCTCGATTTCAGAATGCTTATTGCCATGGTTTTCGTGTTTGTTGTCTGTTGGATCCCTCTGAATTGCCTGTGGATCTGCATCGACGTCAAATCCACCGACCCCACCTTCAGCCTTCCCTTCTTTGACGCAATTTTCTTCCCCTGCCACATCATCGCCATGAGTTCAGCCATCTACAACCCCCTCCTCTACGCCTGGCTCAACGAAAAGTTCCGCCGCAACCTCCGTTCCCTTCACCCCTGTCTCTACTCCAAGTTGCCACTTTCCGAGAGGGAACAACATCAAGAACACCGCCCTGGCGAGAGGACCCATGAGGTTCCCCAGCGACCAGTCTCCATCACCATGGAAAGGATAAACAACTTGCCAACGCATCACCACGTGGTGCCCGAAAAGCCAGTACCACTAGCACCTTATGCATAAGAGTCACGTGCATACGTGTCTTTCATTACGTTGTTCTTTTGTGTGCATCTTGTTTATTTTTGCGTTTACCGGTCATTTCATATTAATCAAGTGCTTCGATTGACCTATCACGATGAATTTGGTAGGAGGAAGAATGTTTTGATTTGTTTATTAAACAAAACTTAATTAAAAAGCAACCTAGGTGTGTATGAATAATTTATTTTAAATTATATACATATATATGATAAAATCAATGTTGGTCTCGAACAGCAATCATGCATTTGAAAGAAATTGTGTCAACATTAAAATGCAGAAAAATTAGTCTCGGGAATAATTCGAGATATTCATGTCGATGACTTCGGAGAGTTCGCATAATCAGTCTGTTTGGTGTTATTTTATGTATCATGGTACATTTAGCATTCGAATGAATGGGCGAAAATTACTGGCGCGTATGGGAGAAGTAGAACTTTTACCCCTGGGAAAACTTCAAGTTCATGCGATTCAGTCATGGTCACGATCACCGATAGGGAGTCCAAGATATACGGGGGGGGGACTAGGGCTTATTGATCATTATATGTTATTATGCAATCAACAAACCAGATGACCTTGTTCATGAAAGTTTATTATTTTGACGTTTTGCTGTCGTGTTAATTGGCTTATTTGATTAACTAGGATTCTAATGCTCCTAAATGCGCTCGTTAAATATATTAGAGGTATCAATAAGAAATATCGTAGTTTACTAACTGAAAGTGAAGTTAGAATTATTTTCGTAGACAAATTGTTTGACTTTATTTATGAGCAATATTTTATTTTCATTTTTAAATTTTTCAAACCCCGAAACCGACATTGCATGCAACTTTTCTTCAATCAGAATTTTCACGCCATCCAGGGGACTGAAGCTGGCTGGGGAATTATGAGTCTTTTTTTGCGATCTTTGAATATCCGCGCGTTTTGTCTCCTACGGATGGATCTGGAGTGAAACACGGGATCTGGAATATGAGAAATGTTTTGACAATGTTCGAGACATCTTGGAATTGTTCGCATATAGCACGAACACTCTGGAATGTGGGATTCTTGGGTATTAGTAACTGCCTTTGCAGATTGGGATCATTGATGCGTCCAATTAAATGGTCGCGCAATTGCGTGTCTAATTGAGCTTCAAAGCTGCATTTTGCAGCTTGTGTCTGAAGTACAAATATAAAATCGAGGATATTTTGGTCGGATCTTCGCATGAGAGTTTGGAATATGCTTCGTTCAGCAGCCTCAAAAGCTATCGGCTGAACATGCTGAAGAATAGCTTGATGAATCTTGGCGAGTTGCATTTTAATGGGAATTTCCGGATAAACCAGGTTCTTCACCAGAGCATAGGTGACTTTACCAATAGCGTTCAGAAAATAAGCCGCTTTCTTTTCTTCAGCGAGATTATCTTTGGTGATAGCCAAAATTTCGAAGCGCGCAATGTAGTCTGAGACTTCTCGGGAAGTTGCATTAACTGATAAGGATTCCAGGTTCGTTTTTGACATAGTTGCGACGCCAAATGTGATAGGATTGTATGGAGGGTTGAATTAACCCTTAATATTGAATAGACGAATTGTCTGTATTACCGGTATAACTCAAATAGCCAACCGAGACCTTTAAAGAATGAGAACACGTGCAGCAACGTCGAATAGAATATTCTTAAAAGTGCAGTACAATACTCAGCATAGTAAAACACAATTAACCGTTACATAGTCAAATTTAACAATCACCACAATCTGGCTGGGGTAGATTGCTGTTGAACGCCATCCAGGTCACTGAATCTGGCTGGGATCGATGGCTGTTGAACTCCAGCCAGGGGACTGAATCTGGCTGGGGTCGATGGCTGTTGAACGCCATCCAAGTCACTGAATCTAGCTGGGGTCCATTGCTGTTGAAGCTCATTTCCAATTGAAGTTACAAAAATAACGCCTTTGGCATTCGAAACCCCATGGAAATAAGTTGATAAGCCTCTCGTGGTATCATTGGGTCATGGAGCAGAAATGTCATAAAAATAATCGAAAACTGCAAGCAGGAATGCACGCAGCCGGGCACACTGCAGCCTATAATTATTTATTGTTCATAAATTGTTCACGCTCTGTTATACATATCAATGAACAGATCATGATTTTCCATTGAAAATCGATGTTTAATTTTCATTTGAAAAAAACCGTACTTGAAAGACTGCTTTAAGCAGATCCGAAAATTTGATATAATGTTGAATTTGGCTGCGTCATAACATAGACAAAATGAGAATCGCGTGCATTTCATTGTTATCAAGACGAAGCATTTTTCTATTTTAAACCAAATTGTTACTGTAGACGAGAAGTGGATTGTTTACGACAGCGTTATTCCGAAAAAGTAATGGTTGTTTCCATCTCCTAAGCCAGGGTGTCCGTTCGAAGCTTATTTTATGTATTTGGTGGGATGTACTTGGAATAATTTATTATTTATTTATTGCTAAACCCGGGCGAAAAAGTTACCGCCGAAGTATAGTTTGAAAAATTGGAAAGATTAAAAATTCGAAGATTAATAAAATTAAAATTTCAAGTTAATTTTTCAGAAAGGAGTCATTTTACACATGATACAAATAATAATATGATCACGAGAACCAAAACTTTAAGTATAAGCAATAATAAAATTGAATACGAAAACGGTCTTTTATTTACTGCTACGCCTGTTTCGGATGAAACTAAAATTCGGGACAAATAAGGAATGACCGAAATCACGATATTCCACCGTTCTTGCGTCCATTAAACGCGATTGCCTTCGCATTGGTCGAATGCATTTAGGTGGGGTCACCTAATATACAAGCACTGATTTGTTAAAAACTGTGAAACTTGTGAAACTACGTTGAAAGATAGCCACTAGAAAACGAGATTGTTTTAAAATGAGTACGGAGGGCTTAATAGCCAAAAAATGTTACCCTGGGGAACAGTAGACAAAGTGGGTGGACGCAGGTCTTGGTAGGTTTTCAGTTTACCGAAGACGGCATCCATTTACCAGGTATATTGTAGCATACGACTCTAAGAGAAAAAAAACATTTCGAAATGCGCGGATATCGAAAACTATTTGAAAGAGTTTTTTTTAAAAAGCGGATCAAAAGCTACAAAAGTGTATATGATGACGCAAACTAGCTGACCCCAGGCTCAGTTAAACAAATATTTTCCGTTTTGGACAAGTCCAAGCCATTTCAAGGCTTGCACGGAATTTGATTCTGGATTTGACAAGATCATATCGCGGATGAGAGACGATCTTCTTCCTTATCGAAGTTCATCTTTTTAATATGTTTCGGGCAAACAGAGCCCCATAGATATTGTAATGTTAATGGCGCTTGCACCAAGAGTTTTGGGTTCATAAGGTTTAGTGACCGGTTACAGACTTTTGGTTTGGGCGAAACATGTAGCATTTTCACAATTACGAACGAAATCGCCGGGGTTTGACCGCTGCCGATCAGCTTTTCCTGCTCACTGGAACAGTTTGGTGTCAAGGGGACGCAAGAGACTGCGGGTGGTAGAAGTGGTCTTCTATTTACGAGAGAAGAGTGACTCTTGGTCGGTGGTATGTGGAGACCAAATGCCCCGAAGTTTCCCTGACGCATTACGGACGCCAAAAACAAAGATACTACCCCAGTTATCTCTGGTAATTCATTGGAATGCAACATGCACAATTTTATTATATCCTAGGTTTCCTATAAGTACTAATACTTCTGAAATCACAAACGACCTGCAAAATATTTCCAATAATCTTCTTGTAACTGTTATTCACGAACCTTTCCGCGACTTTGCATATCTCTTGGGTCTCGATCAAATTGTGTTTGAGCTTGGAGGCATTCCCCAATTGATTAACGGGTAGAGTAGCTAACCAATTAATCTTTCTTTTGTTTTAATGAAAACAGAGATTCCGGCAATTTGAAACAAATAAAATTTAAACAATGAAAGATTGACTGTTGAGACAGCAACCGCTCAAAGCACGTGTTTATAAATGGATAAAATTTGAAACCGAAATTAACCGATAGGTCTTTAAAGTTCCAGTTTATTTTTTTAATTCAAATTCAACACATATTTTGAAAGGAAAATAATCATCTGCTTGTTGATATGTACAAGTAAAGGGTCTACAATTAATGAAAAATAAATTAAACATAACAAATCCGTGCTCACCAGGTGGCGATTGCAGATTACCCGAAGCTGCTATATGGTAGGCATACACAAGTAACTGCGTGCACAGGGGTTGGCGGTGCTAGGTAAGATGTACTGCCTCCAATGCAGCCTCAAAATCGCGGACAATGGCCTAAGTTTAACGGGACAAGTGGTGTCTGAAGGTTGATTACTTTCCAATTTAAATGGAGAGGTCTTTGTGCTTATTTTTCAGGCCGTTCTGCTGATACATTTATGCTAGTCGTTTAGTACATACAGTATACTTCTTGAATTCGAGTCCTCCTCCCACAAAATTCCTTAAAAACACTCAAATTATCCATGCTGATATTTTTTATCTTTGCCAAACTATTGTGTCTTCAAGGCAAGGCTCCTATTGGCCCATTCAATTTTTATCGATTAAATTGATCGCGTAATGTCTTAACTCTGGATAATTAGCCTTCGACACACCTCGTTTTATCGTTCTGTCGTTGAAACTGGTGCGATTATGAGGCCTGGTTGTGCGATGGGTTAGCCGTCATCTACTGATCGTCCCCTCTTGTCAAGTTTGTCTAAATGTAAATCTCTTCGACTTATGCGTAGGCAATGCCGTTCAATGCACACAAAATGGCGTCATATCGCAATTCGGTCATTCCTTATTTGTCCTGATTTTTAGTTTCACCCCAACAGGTGAAGCAGGAACTAAAAGATAGCATTCGTGATTGTTAATTATGCAATTTTTTATGCAGAATCCTTGTGACATTGATAAAACGCTTGTCATTGTTATTATTATTATTATGAGGGTGTGTTATTTAGCTAGATTATTTATTCTTTATGCAGCAACGCGGTTTAAACCTTTACGTGTGCTTCACATTTTTTGGATTTCGATGCGACAGTTGATCACGATATTACTTAATTGATCTCATTGATGCCATTTTGATTTCGGTTGGTGGAATTAGAAAATAACAAAAAAACAGCATGGGGGTACCCCCTTGCGCGTAACGATTGGACAGCGGTTGGAAGCCTCAATCTTTTCGACTCAGAGATGGCTGGTTGGTGGCGGAAACCCTCTGAGCATCTTCAGAACTTTAATAACCCGACCGGGTTGCAACCGTGGCAGCCTCTGGATTGGTTGAGTGTTGGATGATCGTCGAGTGGGCGATGCTTAGCGGTGTGCATCTGTAGTCCAGCAACTCGGAGGCTGCTGGGAGTTGGCGGAAACTGGAATTTAATAACCAGCCTTAGTCCCACATTTGAACCCTGGGTGGGTTCAGTGTTAGATAATGCAGCAGCAGTGG
Source organism: Proteocephalus fallax (assembly GCA_028672205.1). NCBI lineage: Eukaryota > Metazoa > Platyhelminthes > Cestoda > Proteocephalidea > Proteocephalidae > Proteocephalus > Proteocephalus fallax. Next base: position 332,478 of record JAPUBX010004044.1, on the reverse strand, counting down.
CGGCCTCTTCCACCTCCTCTTCGGGTGGCACGAAATTGGACGCCGAAAACTGTAATATATATATTCTAAAGAACCTCGATGAAAATTGCATCCCGTTAAGACTTCTCTCATCCCCCGTTGAAGATAGCCACGCGGGAAAATGAAAAGTTGGCCGCAGGCAACCGATTAAAAGGTGGGGGAAGTCGTCATTTTGACTGGCTGCCGTCTACTGACAGTCGCCCAGGCAGACCGCATGACCTCTGATAGGTCAGGAGTTTGGAGAAAGCGAATAAAAGTTTAATCACGTTGTCTCATGATAAAACATGTATTGTTTGAATTGGGTTATTTTAAAATAGGGTTATTTTTTTGAGACTTTATCCCTTTTCTGTGCCCATATGGACGAAAGAGAAGGTGATTGAGTGTACCTGAAGAGTCGGTAACGTCGTTGAAGTGTTATTTTTCTTCTTCCGGCTACAATGAATTAATACTCTGTTGTTTGAATTGACATTTATCATAGATTTTCGGATATTCGAGTCAGTTTCTAAAATTCATCACGGTCCTCAAAGAAACACTTACCTAATGAAGACACTTTAAATAGGTTCCCTTTCCCGAATTGACGAAGAGGTCTCAAAAGCTATGATCGGTTAGCGCATCTCCGCGATTTTTCTGTTTATTCGTGAACGTTTTTCTCATTGGTCACCGGAATGTCTTAATTTATAGAAATAATAAATTACTTATCTTACTTTGAAACTTATTAGTACATTGATAGTTCTGCATGAGTCAGCACAGTATTATTATTGTTACCTATACTATTGACGCTTGTGTTTTTGTTTAACTGTGTCACTGTGCAGTTACTTTCATCACACGTCCAAGGCGCTTATTTCTAATTATTTAAATAATTCTTCATTCTAAACATAAGCAGCCCTTGCAATGGGTGGGGGTGATGTCGTGATAGGAATCACCTCAAAAAGCCAACAGCCGGTATTTCGCTGGTAATCTTGAACTCAGACAACCTAGCGACTACCTACGAAGCTTCTGCAACGATTGCCGCACCCTTACCCCACCCCCCAGCACCGGTAGGCCCCTGTTCCAGCCTCGCCCAGGTCCTTGGAGTCGCAATCAGGTTAAAATCAGCGCGACGTATGAGAAGTACAGGAAATGTCCGTGTCTTTTTGAGCATGGAGTCGTTTTTACCGCCTCGTGTTTGCCGAACAAAGACCTGGGAGACCTTAGCTGTCGTCGTGTGGCAACGGAAATAACGGTGATAATCCCTGCGACAGCGACAAGAACAATAACAGAACGTTTTAATAAAAGTCACTGATACCAAAAATCTCAAATAAACCTGATGTTCCCCACTTGCACTGTTTGTTTCTGGATTCCTGAAATCATTTTGCAGCGATCTCATTATTTGACTTGTTTTTCTGCCTTCGTAAGTGAACAACAAATTAAACTGTGTTCTTGTTGTTTCCATTGGTTATTCCGAGGCCCGTGCGCGTGTTTTTATCACAAATTTAAGATGTTTCCGTGACGTTTAATCGCGTTAAGCACGAATGAAAGCATTCCTGATAAGCAGCGCGTGATTGCCGTACACGGATTTCAAAATATTTATTATCGCTTTATTGAGGCCACTAGTATCCAGATTTTCAGCATCTCTACTACTAAAATCGTGCACATATTCTCTTCCAGACGCCATGCAGACGCTATCTCTCGGTTAATTTCACCAAAATTCTTACTTAACTCACCAACATGTTTGATGTTTCCGCCACGGCAATCCATAACTATGTGACGATGAAGGTTTTGAAGAAAGGTTGGTTTAGTGTGCTTGGATAACCTTTTTCTCTAGAATTGTCTGGGATTCACTACGGGTCAATTGCACCACAGCAACGCGCGGCAGAGTAGAGCTAGTTAAAAATAAGTAACAATCTCACATTTCCTGTTTCATCGCGTTTCAGCGATTTGCAGCTTTCGTATTGGTCGTACGGATTTCATTGATACGGACTATGAAGCAATAGAGGAAAAAATTGTGAAATTCCGTTGAAGAATGGTGAGCCTATATGAGCCACTACAAAACTATGTTTTTTTACAAAGCCCACGAAGGGTCAAACGTTCATTTTGTTTGCGGCCAGAGAAAACGGATAACCACGGGAGTCTTGATAAGGGTTGATGAGAAGCATGCCATTTGGGCACCGCAGTTTGGATAAGAAGAACGCAGTGCGTCTTGTGGAAGATCAAATTTTGTTGGACTTGGAGGAAGACGCGTCGTTTCCAAACTGAGTATGCTAGTCCCGGTGATAGAAGGATTTTCATAAACCATCCTTCCACAAGAGTTGAGATAGGATGCGGTGTGTCGAGTTGAAAGCCAGGCATCGACGAAGGCCTTGATGTGTTTTTGGCTTATTGGTTTCTGTGTTAGATGGAAGTGAACTGCGACTGGAAATGGATCAGGATTTCCGGAACCAGCTTCGATTCGACCCCAAGCGACCGACCATCATCTTCCGGTGCGACTGCCCCTCCGATCCCTACCTCTCGTCCATCCGCGTCTTCTCCGGCGACTTGGCGTAGGTCCATGTTCCCCCCCCTTGTCGGGGCTGTAGTCCCCCTGTGTCCTTTTGCCCCCTCGCGTGAGCGTCAATCCCGTTTGCCCCGTGGCGGAGAGCGATGGCGGAGACTTGTCGTTGGCGTCCCCCCCCCAATGCCACCCGGCTTTGAAGAGGCGAGGAGGGGCGACCTCTCGTCCTAACCTCTCGTCGCGTGCGTCCCGCACGACAGCAGGTATCTTTGCGATGGAATATAACCCGCCTTTCTTGTGGTTGGATCGCGGTATGCATCTCCTACTCGCTCAGTCCGCCGGGAGTTTCCTTCTGCGGGAGATTTACTTCCCGCCTACTACTGCCACCTGCAGCTTCTTGGGGCCCAAGGGTTGATTGGCCAGTGGAGACCGTGAGAAGAGAACCGGGAGTTACCCCTCTGAGGCATGCCGGACCCCGCGACGACCACAGTTGTCACCCCCAGCCTCCTCCCACCCCGACACCCCATACTCCCCGTGGAGGGTTGAAATGCAGGCGGATGAGTCTTGAGTTTTGGTAAAGTGTAATTATTTATTTGTTTGCCTGCTTATAGTATTCGGACAACCGAACAGTCAATTGAGCTACCGTTGGATGAGTTCACAACCGCCCTCGTCGGGGTTGTATTCCCCGTGTCGAGTTGAAAGCCCATCTGAAGGCTAAGAAAACTCGCTCCAGCATCGAGCGAGGGTGCAAAAACGTGGCCAATTCGACCAGAGTGCTTCTGGTTGGTTTATAAGAAAAAAATGTCCGGTTTAATCGTGCGCTTCAATTTCGAGAGGATGTGTTCCATAACAACGTTTAACCGTGCACAGAAGTCGGCGATTGGTGTAAACTCGACGAGTCCCGAAGAAAAATGTACTGGTTGCGTAATGGCAACATCTCTCCAGTTAGTTGGAAAAGAGCACTCTTCAGGCGACTAATTCACGCCCGGTGAGCCTGTGCGAACCTGCCACAATGGGGCTCTTGAGGTCACCAGACTGCGGATTCGTGGACAGCCGAAAAGCGCTGGGTTAAGTAAATCCAGCGTCATTATTCGCGTGAGGACCAGGAGTTCGGTTGTTCAGGGGACGAGACTGCGAAACGAACAACCCAGGTTCGTTCGGCTCTTCCTGTTGTTTTTGTAGATTATTTAGCACATTTTGAAGAGATTTGACTCGGTAAGGCATAAATAACGCGATACCTTTTCGTTTGTCTCTCTCCTGCATGACGTTTTATGTAGAATCTTGGGAAACCTTTTTGAGGTGACGATATCCCCCATTCACAGCCCAATGGGAGGGTCGCCAACTAATAGAGCGAAGACGTAAAGCTCCGGGAGTTGACCAACATGTCCAAAAAACGTTTAGTTAAACAGAAGACAGCAAAACACGCCGATTACATGTGACAAGCAGGATGTGAAAATCAAACGCGACTAATCTAACTGTTCAAGGTCACTGCAAGTGAATGCGTGTAAATGGAAGGGTCTTTTGCATGGGTACTTTTGAACTTCAGTTTAACAGAAAAACACTTGTCTTTCTTAATAAAATTTTGTATTTTTTTCCCTGCAGTGAAAAGATTTAGATCAAAAGAGGAAACAAAGAAAACGTGAAATTTGTTTCGCGTTTGTTTACCGATCATTGTTTAAGCGGAAAGACCTGCCTTAATAATGGAATTTGAACTGATAACTAATCAGCTGGCACATTAATTAGAATGTTTGGCCGCTGTTCAAAATGTTTTTTTGCTTGTGGCAAATATTTTAGTAGTTTAGTTGGTATTCAGAAAAAGAACATTACTTTTGCGTTGCTAGTTAAAAGGGTCTTCCACGTTCGCGTTTTTAAAGGAAAAATCAAACTAAAAAACCAATTTTGAACTGAGAATCTTCATCTGCTTATTGACGTATTTAGTATAGGATCTCCAATGTTTATTTTCATGTTGATGGTATGGCGTTTCACGATTTGTGTTGCCACATGCCAAACAGTCGACGAAACAGTGAATTTATTTCAAAGGAAAGAATGATCTCACGAAATAGCGAATCAATTTTGCGCCGGATGCAACGCCTTTGGACTATTTTTTGGGACAATCGCGAAGATGGAGTGTATAAGAAACAATTGGCCCAAAATTGCCGGGCTAGAGCTTCAATTAGGCCGAAATTTAATCGAAAATTTAATCAAAAGAGTCTTAATTTGTAAGCGTGCCTGCGTCGGGAGGAATTTGTCTTTATTACAATTTATAAATCGTACACCCTCTGTTATATCTAAACATATATATCAATAAATAGATAATTATTTTCTATTACAAATGGTATTGAATTTGAATTTGAAAAAAATCGAACTTGAACTACCCTGTAAATCCGTTCCTTCTGGAAGCTTATTCCATGCCTTATTATGTGGAGGAGTTCCTCGCTTGTTCGATTCTATTGGATTGTCGTTTCCCTCAAGGAATAGACGGTAGTGCAGTGGCGCAGTATCTGGAGAATGTGGAATTTCCCAGCAAAACACAGCGCTGTTGTTCTCACATCTACCGAAATCGGGTTAAGACCCTGTCAGAATTCATTCCAAAGACGGACAACCATGCACGTGTTAAAAATGTAGACCTTTCTCTTGAATTAAATTGAAACAAAAGTGACAGCGACATCCGGATTTAAGCTTCCTTGTATCGATTACGGAATTTTTTAATTGTTTATGAAGAAGCTGGTTTAAAAGCGGCCTGGGATTTTGTTGAGAGAGATCGCAAGGCTTCTACTTTGTACCGGCTGAGTCAAATATAGATGTTTATATCGAAACGCATCTCTTACCAGGCAGTATATGCGGCTTCCGACTTTGTTATTTTAAGACGAGGTTTGGTAGAAGTCATTCTAAAGGACCGCCATTAGGTATCTTGTAAATCCACTTAGTAGCCGAGAGCTTACCGATTCATCAACGTTCGCTTAATATCCTTGAGACTTTGCATTTTTGGAAAAAATGCTTTTTAAACATCTTTATCGGTCTTTTTTCTCCACTTTGCACATAAATTTGACTCTTGTATAAACTCACCAGTTTTCATGGATTTACGCTTGAATAAACTTAAATATTTACGAAAACAGCTTACTGAATACCACAAGCACTTTATAGTTGACACACGTCAATCGGAGACTTTTCTAAAGTGCAAATCGCTGTCTCGCAGGTCATTTTGTAAAAAGCTCCGGTTAATCAATATGATTCTCGCATCGATAATCCGGTTACAATCGACAGACCGCTTGAGATCAATGCTTTTGTGTCTACGAATACTGCACTCCACACACCACCACTCATTCACACCAAGTCGTTATCCTGCAAATACATCACTTCCTGCTCTTGCGTCCATAAATATACGTTCGATTCTCAACAAAGGTGAGGATTTTACTCTCTGCTAACAACTGCTCTGTTTAAACCTGCCGACAAGGTCTGTCTACAAGAAACCTTTCTACGGGATATCAATCTGGATCAGATATTTATGTCAGAGAATTTCACTTGCTTCCGTCAGGACATAATATGCGAGGGTGTGTCACGAGTTGCATCAATCTGATTAAAATCGAACAAAACGTTGTTTTCGCTACACCGCTCATAGCTATTGAATGTGTTGGTATTGTGCTATTCAAGTTCTCTTCAGAACAGTAAGTACGCGCCAATCCTCAACCAGAGCGGATCAGTAAGCTATGTAAGTTCTATGATTCCATGGTACTTTGGATTTCTCCAATTATGGATGGAACTATCCCTCACCCCCCATGTCGTATAATCTCCATTTCTTAACCAATTGAGGCGAAAGAAGGAACGGCTCTGACGCCAGGACGGGTATCGAGGAATTGAACACAATTCCGTCATGATCACAGCTGAGGTAAATCGGCTCAATCAGATTTTTGTGAATGAGCTGTTCAGATCATCGAAACCCGGCGACCTCGGAGAATATTCTGCAGCAGATTGACGGGAACCCATCGCTCATATCTACCAGGTAGGCCCCCAGACCGTGATGCTCTTAATGACGGCTTTATCTTCAAATCCGCTGACCATTCCGCGGTGAAAATTTTCGGCTGGCCTCAAGAGCTCGACGGCGGACAGGCTACCACCTGCGGATCTCAAAATCTGTCACCGCGAAATTTCTCCGATTGGCACCCAGCTCGTAGATTATTCGTTAGGAGAATTTCTTTTCTTTCAGAATGAAGATATGTCGCTACAATACCTATTCCGAAACCGGCCAATGGTTCCTTGGGACCTGATAAGTATAGATATATCGCCAACTCCTCTGTGTAGTTAAAAGTGATTGAGAAACACCTCCCCTCTAAATTAGAGGACACGCTAAAAACTGCCGATTACCCGCTCCAGTTTGCTTATAAATCAAATAGAAACAATCTGGACGCCGTGGCAACGTTCTCGGACACCCTCCACTATTCAGTTGATGCCACTGCGAAACCCGCTGAGGGCTTATTTTTGGACTTTACCTCGGCTTTCAACACGATATCACGCTCCCGCATTCTTTCTCAGCTGTGTGAAAGATGGGTGATTGATTGGCTTCAAAATTATTTCTCTAACCGACGCCAACACGTAAGAGTCGGAAACGAAACCTCCTTCTCCTTGACCAATAGCTGCGATGCTACATCCATTTCCTTTCAACTATTACACGTATAGCCTTCGGTCCCTAATAGCGTTACACTAATCGCGCCATGCCTGCAAGACGAATGGTGATTATCAGCAGCTCGGACAGGCAGTCAATGAGGTAGTTGAGTTGTCTTCTGCTGAACCCATTAAAATGCATCGCCATTACATTTTCCTGAGAGCAGATGTTGACACTCCTGAAATCGCAATGGTCGATAATTTTACGTGGCCTCAAATGATCTGACTTTTTAACCCTCCGTATGCTTTTACAAATAATCTTGTTTTCTAATGGCCTGCCTATGCTCTCGAAATTTAATAAGATCGTTAGGGCTTCGAACGAAATCTATAAGTATTTGGTCGTGAGATTTCAGCATCAGGCAGCGAAGTTTAACTGTATAAAATCTGAAAAATAACTGAAACGATAGGCTAGCTGCAAGCATCGACTTTCCAAGGCTCAAAGGTAGTTTCCTTTCCATCTCGGAAATCAATTTCTAAAAATTAAAGGAACTTGTAGAGGACCGTGGAGTGTTAGCACGGCTGTTCCAGACGACGAACCAGGTCTCTGAAACTATGCCTATATTTTGGCGCGTCCAATTACGACATATTTTAAACAATCACGGTGCCCAATACACGGATTGATTCCCTTCTATTACTATTAGCCTCCTCCTCCTAGGGCCGCGTTTACACCCACGCACTCATCGATTGGTCGATATTGATTTTCGCTCTGAAAACCCCCTATCTTGAGTTGACGAATTTGAAATTGTTATTTTGTATGGACAAAATCTAATCAATTTGCAGCAGTACCAAATTCACGGTCAAATTATGGATGACAACAAGTTTGCAACGGTCTAACGTGTTTATTGGTCGTCGGGTGTTTGCGCCAATCAAGTCTTTATAAATATTGTAAGTCTCTACTTAGCAATGGTTTTTTTCCAGATGATTAATGAGAATGTATTTCTTGTGCGATGGGTTCGGAAGGCCTTCATGGGAACACCATCGTGAAATTTCCTTTAGAAACGTTTCGTAACCGAAGTGAACGTATCCATATTTTGAACGATCAGCAGAAGACAATGCTCGAATTTGCCCGAGAAAAAATCGTCCAGTCTAGAGCACATATTTTTCTGAATAAAAAAGATAAATTAATCTCAAGATTTGTTTTATTTAAATTTACCGTTTTGTTATTTTCTAAATAATGAACGTTATAAAATATTCACTCTGTACAATATGATCTGCGTTTGCATTACTAGATGTTAACATATGAATCGGGGAAATATTTGTTTGTCTGAACTCAATTGCAACAGTCTAATCGAACGCTCGAAACGTTTGTGTAGAATTCGACAACTATTACCCTCATACATTTCTAAATATTTATTGCTTTGTAATTTTGTTTTTAAAACCGCGGTTTCATCTTTCTATATGAATCATTAATCTAGTATTCGGCAATGGATCTGCAAAGTTAAAAACGCTCTGTTTGCATAAGTCTTCTTCTAGCATCTGGAGCGGTGTAACAGTGTATTTCGTTATTTAGCATGGTTTCTAGGTAACCCCTATTCGTGGCCTTGAACCGAGAAGGTTTAGTGCGGGATCCACGAACCTAGAAGAGGCACTTAATTGAGCGCAGTAGACAATTACTAAATTCTTATAATTTGGGGGCTTGTTAAATCACTTGATCATGAGCCACTGTTGGGCGAAGAAAAAATGGTTTCTCCCGCTTAAAAATAACGTTTGTTGTTGCAGCTATTTTTGGATTGAGGGTAGATTACTTGCAGTGGGAGGATCGGGTGATCGCCGGGAAAAATCGGTGATTAATGAGATTAAATTAACCAAGAAATGCGTCAAGGGTTTAAAAAATTCGTTCTCCGAGCAGTGATTGGGCTGGCAGGAGGACCAAGAAACGGCTCCTCTTCCCGTTGTTACAGCATCGTAAATTTAATTTCATTACTACGGTAAGTCCATCGTACACATTACAATCAAGCAACGGGAATTTCGGGACACTGAAATGCAAAACCTCCATTCATCTCACTCCGATAAGGGGTTGAGTGACTGGTGTCGATGGGTAAATTAAAATATGTCGCGGCAAAATAGGTTGCTCTGGAAAAAATTGGCGCCATCATCCATTGTTCAAGGAGCCTCTACGTGAAAAAATACCGTTTTCCGGTGCTCCTATTAATGACAAAAAATAAAATGGTGGTTTTGAATGATGATGATTCCCTCATTTATGTCACAGACAAAGGATTGCTTTTAATAATTACTATAGTCTTGGTGTAGATTGTTCCAGCACAATTTTATGAAGATAAACGTTCGACAATATTCAGTTTTATGAACCAACAGTTCTAGAGCCAATCATAGGAAAGCAAATAGCATACGAATCGTAGAAGGTTGATGGGTCAAACACAACCTTTGCATCTCAGTCAATCGATTAATGATTAAAATGCTGTAAGGTCGATGTCAATTAATGTGTCAGCATTAATCAGTTAAACCACGAGTTACAGAAAGAGAAAAAAACGGAAAGTGTGTAAGGGAAACTAAAAAGAATTATAAAGAGCCATAACTTTTCAAAACGAATCGACAGGGTTGGTTTATGTGTTTACAATCTTCGGGGCGAAGGCACTTCCCCTTAAGGAAGCGACAGTAGCCAAACGATTTACTCCTAGGATCAATCTTGACACCATCAACTCCTCAATTGCATGCGCAAAAGGTTAATCGCGTGGAGGTTGCAACGAACGGCATTTGTGATCTTTAACTTCAAGTGCTGTCTGTCTTGCTTGTCCACGCATCTTCGGAAAAATAGCTCGAGACCACATCAATCAATTCCCGAAAGAAGCAAATTAGGTAGGTGGTTGACAAAAGATAGCGTCCTATTGGCGCGAAGTCAACATTGTGTGTCCTTTATATCCCGTGCGATGTCCTGATAAAACACCGGGGCGTTACATACCCCCCTCTCAGGTATAGCACTGTCCTCAGTGCTAGTGGAGAGGATGGTCTTGATGATAGGCGAGGGTTCCGAAATGAGTTGGGACATGGAAGCGTCAGAGGATGCGCGTTTGCATCAAAGAACTGATCACACAGCCGGATGTCCAAAGGAAACGTAAAAGTTATACCAAGTATTGGTGGAAAGGTTCTAGGCAGTCGTGCGTGACGTAAGGTTCGTTAATTCTGACACCGGTTGTGGGGTTCTGACCTAAGAAATATTAGACCTTCGCTGGGGGTTTTGTAACGGTAATCGTAGAACACGGATACACGTCCCAGGCAGCCATAATGAGGAGACGAATCGAAATTAAAGGAATGGATATAATGAGGTAAACAATTATAAATGGATGGCGAGGTTATAGAGACTTTGGTTAAGAATGTATGGGTCTTTATAACGGGAAAACTACGATGCTGGTCAATGAGTTTCGAAAGGGGGAAGTTGTTCAAGTCTCGGTGACTGTGGGTGAAGGCTGCAGTGTCCTTGTGAGATCCTGTTTAAGGCTTCCTGTATTGAAGGAGAGAGTTTTTGGTCTTACTCTAGATGAACCAGATAACAGTCTTCGCCGTCATAGAAAACGGCCACCCCGTCTAATGATGGTTGACGCAAGATAGCGTCTTATTGGCGCGTAGTCGGCACATGTTCTTTTCGAATCGCCACCAAATCGCTGTCAGCTATCGTTGAGGGGGTGACCGGCCATCTGTTTCAAAACGCCGTACCAAAAATGGTCAAGCTGAAATTCACCAACCTTCTCATTAAGTGTGTTTGGTTCCTATCTCCTTGGCGAGGTTTCAGTGTTTTATGGCATTAGAATAACATGAATGATTCACTTGATATTTGTTCTGGAAATTTTTTTAAGTAAATTACATGAGTACAACTCAATATGGTTAACGTGCAAAATAGCGAAGTGCAATTGAATGGAGTGGGGACACTTACTCATTCAAAAAAGTCTTTAAACTAAGAATAAAATTGGAAAATTTAAGGGAACCCAACACTTATTTTAAAAACCTATAACGATTCAAAACTAATCGCTTTATTAGGCCATGAGGACCGGCAATAAGGCATGAAAAATAGTTTAATTAGCAATGCTATGTACGAAAACCGAATCGGATTTCCTTCCTTGCCTCTTCTGGTGAAACTAAAAATCTTGGGGATGTCCGAAATTTTAAATTCAATCCTTTTCTGTGGAATTAAACGGCATAGCCTTCGCATTGGTGATCTAATCGATTTAGTCTGAGACCGACTACAAGGCAGTGCGCTGTTGGAGCAACCAGTGGAATGTCTATAATAAGTCGTATCTTGGATTGAGCGCATATTTGATCAGCTAGCATGGTAAATTATTTTAAGAATTTAATTTAATCCAGGATTAAACATTTGTAACAACGGAAACCAAGGAAAATAGCTGGGAGTGGGGTATACGGCAGCCATGAAGTCCTTGATGCAATTTGAACTGTTTAGTATTCTTATTATGGCGCTCATGTCGCTGGCCGAGTGTGCTTGAAACACAAGCCTTGACGAAGAGTGTACAAACAGAACAAATAACTATGAAAGGAACATGAAATTGGCATGACGATTAGGCCGTGTATAATTAGCTGGGCGCTCTGGCGTCTAGTGTTGTCGAGTAGGGACTAAACGCGCAACAGTCCGATTGGTTTTCTGATGTTCTTGGGGTTCAGGGACCTACACAACTGGAGGATTATGGCATGTAAACGCGTTTTCAATATGCAGAACACAACAACTAGGGTTCAAATCGGTGGGATGTGTTCAATTGACGAATACTAGCAATTGCGTTCCGAGTTCAACAACGATTATTTCGACGCCATGTCGTGATTTTTCGCTTTTAACAACCCAAAAAACGGACAAATAACCGTTCACCTTACATTGGCAACAGAGCGCTATGATCGTGGAAGTCACGCGCCAACCAATTGGTCATTTCCAATGATGTGTCTTCCGTGAGTAAAACCGTGGATTTTTACCGCCGAATCGGGCGTCGAGCGCCTCGTCCTATAGTGGATGTCGCTGAATTTAGAACTACACAATTCAATCCGCTCCGAAACGGCCATCCACTAGTAAAAGTAGATGGCCGGACAAAGCAAAAAATCAATCTGCACGCGATATGTCACCTGGCCAACCACGTCAATCAGTTTTAAAGCAACCAGCGCCTTCCAAATAGCATGGCGAAACCGAAATAGCCTGAAACGAAACCCGGCGAGCTCCCCCCCCCCCCGAAAACAGCAGCACAGCGTCGCCAAGATTCTCTGATACACCGCCTAGCCACACGACGGAAAAAATCACAAAGAACGCATTAGGATACAACGAACAAGTGCATAGAGTTATTGAGGAGATATACACGGCGAGATGGAGACGGGATAGTGGGATGGTGGGAACGGCAACCTAGTGACCTTCCTCGGGCGACTTCCTCGACCCGTTGACATCGTTGGTCTCCCCGGAGTTCGTCCCATCGGGATTTCCATTGGCGCCGAAAAGCTGGGCGGAGCGCTGGGCGGAGCTGGACGAGGCAGGTGCGCCGGAGGTCGCAGTCTGCGTTGGCGTCAGCTGGTGCACGAGTGCGGCGAGACAGCGCTTCGTAGCCGGTTCCTCCTCCAGGAGGGCCGCGAAGGTTCCGTCGCGCAGGGCTTCGGGGAGGCAGGTGCGGAGGGCGTCGCGAGCCCTAGAGGGGGTCAGAGATGGACAATGAGGTAAACCGGGTACGTAGGTGTGCGTGAAAGCAATGCCACAAAATATCGGACATTCCCAACGAATGGCTTTCGACTATTTATACCGCCAAAGATGGCCTGGAACGCCTGCAGCCTCTGTGGATTTCGCTGAATTCAGAAACCTCGGCAAAACATGCCAATTCCTTTTAAAGCCTCACTTCCAATCAGTAGAGATGGGCAACGAGGCAAACCAGACACGTGGGTGTGTAGAGCACCCAAACCAGAGCAGCTGGAAACCAAAGGAACGATCGAGAACAAGATACTTTCCTGATGCCCCAGTACGACTCACACCTCCTCTCCGAGGAAGTGGGACTCATGGGCTCGGCCATTGTGAGACGTAACCACGTGTCACTGTAGGTTTTAATTATTCCATATGTCAATATTTCCTCAACGAAATTGCCCACCGCACACTCCGAACGATCTGGGAGCTTGGCCAATCAGGTCTTCGGGAGCACACACACCCGCCCTTTTCGACCCCAGCTGGAATTACGTCGCCTTTCCAAACCCTGTCAAACAGGGCCCCCGTGTCGCAATGATCAGAGGACGCATGTTTCGCGCGGCGGAAGGAGGAGGCGGTGCCGGCATCATGGGTGACGATGTTTGCATGAAGATTCTTGTGAATATTGAACGGGGGCGGCGTCAGCAGTGCCGCCTGAAGAGGGGGAGGTGGAAGACGTGGTCGCTGCTGCATCATCCAATACTCATCTAACACAGCTAAGGTAACGCGCGAAACTCTGGATGGTGAAATCCCAGATGATTCACCAGCCGTTTTTCAACACAAAATTCAATCAAAGTCCACCAATCGACCTCAGGGTCACCCACTAACAGAGTGAGTATGCTAACCGCTATACCATCGGGTAACAGAGAGGGGGACAGCGGTGTTTCGGACGAGGAGAATGGCGAGAGAATGGTACAGGAAAAGTCCAGAAGACGTTGTCAACGACTCGGCGGCGCCATAAATTCAGCTTGCGTGACAAGCTTTTAATACACAAATATGAATCCAATAGTATTCCAGTCAAATCCCACATTTCTGTTCGAATCAGCATCAAAAGCGATTCTTTTCCAATTGGAGAAAATCGGAAGAAATTTCAAAACGAAGGAATTACAGCGAGGAAGAACGTGATTTGCTCGGCTTACTGAAGGAGAACGACGTCCCACAAGCTCCATCACGTGTGGCGGCTATTTTGGGTTGGCATTGGGATCTGTGCCGTGTTAAATTCGATACACCTACACAGGATTCGACCCACCCCAAGACGCATTCCGTTTAGTTCATTTTTATTTTTGAAATTTCGAAACGATTCGTGACTCGATAAATGCAGATTTAAAATCTAAATGAACAAACCTCAGTCACTTGGACAGACGAAAATGCGTGGAACAGCGCGCTAGAGGCTAACAAGTGCGTTATTTTGCTATCGATCGATATTTTTTGAGCGCAGTAATCGATCACCCACTGCAAGCTATCGATCCCAACGCATTCAGTCTGGTCGTGTCGGTCACGGGTCAAAAAGGCTCCAAAAAAGAACGAATTTTAGTAAAACCGTGCGTTTCCACGCGCCACGAAACATTTGACAGTCGAAAGTTGGAAGATTTCATTTATACCATGCAAGCGCGTCACAGCAACCAAAGAACCAATCAATCGCACCAATATGTGAGAGCATTGTTTGAGAGCAACCATGGGAAGTCAAGCGTTTGCAGAACACCCAGAAACAATACGAGAGCTTCTTGGGCGGACTACCTCAGATACCCAAAACGAACGCCCATGTTTATAAACTTACGCCAAATGACGATGGCAGCTAAAATAGATGGTGGCTTGAGAAAGATTGTGCCCGTGTGTGTGCGATATACATCGAGATAAGTGATAGATCGCGGCAGCGATACATTATGTGATTGGATTATCAGGGACAATAAACAGGACATGTTGCTGGGCTGCAATCCAAAATCGTTTGTTAAAAGGAATGCCTAGACAGGCCGTTTGTGGATTCCTTCTGAATCGTTTGTAATTTACAAAATTGTTAATTTCCCTTTCACTTACCAATTTGTATCAATTACTGCGATTCAACTATCATTCCTATAGACTATCCGGCCTTGATTGTTATTCAAACATCACTCGTCATGTTTATGATTGAACAGAAACACGAGTGTTAGTCGGTATTTCCTATTTAACTTCACGAAAATAGAAAAACCTTAAGTAAGTTGTCCCTGTTTCCAGGAATCGTTTGGTTTTCTATTTAAAGGAAGAATTCATCCACACTTCCGCCCGGACATGTCTCAAAATACCTTGGATCGTCGGCGAGACGCTGGTAGCAACGAATGACGTGTTTTAGCAGACGAAGAGAGTTCTCCTTGGCGAGATGGTCGATCATTGTGGAAAGCACGGTGGCGACGTGCACGAATCTCTCGTAGGTCTGGCATATGTAGTCCAGGCCGTCGTTATCCTGCAGTAGCTTTTGCATAATGAAGGTGGCGACCTACAAGCCAGTAAAAATCAACTCTCTGCCAGTCTTTCCAGAGACGTTAGCCATACCTCCTACTTAATACATTTCAGTACAAAATAATAATTGAGTACGCCCGTCAAAATGAAAACGCGGCCAACTTTACCGTCTTGCTAAGTTCACTTCCGGACTCCATAATGTGCAGGCAGAGTGGGATGATTTCAGAACTGAGCAAGAAGTTGATAGCCTCTTTTGCATCGGTCTAAAAATTGACAGGTGGAATCAGGGAATTAATGCGACGACTAAGTGAGAACGAGAACGGTTATCTGATTCTACGTAATTTGTTTAAATTGGACGGTGTCGTGTTCAACGTCGAGAGGGGTGATAGTTTACAGCCGCAAGCTTATTTGACGCCGATTGCATGCCATTCGACAGTTCTCTTAGTCAGAAGGACTCGATGGGGACTGTCAAACGAGACGACATCACTGCTGCACGTAGCACTAGCACGTGGCCGATGGATCATTATGTTGTTGATGATCAAGACGAAAGAGGACGCAAATATTACCTTTGCGAGTGCGCCGATGACACCGAGGCTTGTTAGTCGAAGGTACTCGAACGGCCTTGTGCGATTGTTTGTACTCAAAAAATTGTAGAGGTAAAGAGGAATGTTGGCCTTGAGAAATTCACTACGGGTCAACGAATGCGAGGCAAGGCACTGCAGAAGAGCTAGAGCGTTGCACACTCGGTTCGACTGGTGAGCCTGAAAGGATGCTGTTGTTAGGTCAGGGTGAGTCGCTCGATGGAAACCAGCAAGCAATTGCCATGGTGCGGAAACGTGGTTGTGTTGGACACGATGTTGGTCCTCTCAGAAGATAACCGAAAGTTTCAAAAAGAAACATATCTTTCCCACAAAATTGTCTTAAACAGCTAAATTGTGTGTTACTATCTTGACACACTATCACATTCGTTACCCACAGCGTCGTTCGAGGTCACCGAGTTTACAGCGCATGCGGCTCTCATTGGCCTATTCGTCGTTATCGATTTTATTGATTGCGCTAAGTCTCAACTATGAATAATTGGCGTTCGGCTCAGGAAAAAAAGCTACGTCATGAACCTGCATACAGCACAATGAAGTCCACTCGGATAGGCTTGTCTGCGAGTTAACAGCAATTATGTCATGTCGTATAACTAATCGAACGAGATTCAAAACCATTGCAAAATTGTTGGTCCACAGGACCGGCTGTTAGAAAACGCTAGCGACGCTGAGAACCGCAAAACCAACATGGCCAACTATAACGCTAATGGTCACGCACAGTAAGGGGCCTGTACGCGTTGTCGCGGTCCGTGTGGTTTTCTGGCATCTAAAATGGCCGTCTACACAGCGTCAAGGCAAAAGGATTACCGTTAGGTTGGGCGGGGTTATGTATGGGTAGACAGCGCAGATCTCCTGCAACAGCGAGGCAATGGCTCCATAGGAATGCCATAGGAGTGGGGCGAAGTCGGGGTAGTTTTCTCTTCGCTTGCTGAAACATTAAATCAATCATTAAAAGCGACAACACTTACCACAATTCTAGAAGAGCCTTTTCTCGCGTCTCAGGGGTCAGTAAATTGGCGATCCATGTGTGGATTTCCATATCTTGTGAGGCCGCTCCGGTCGAAGACTGGTTTAGATTCATATTCGACATTAATAAGCCAAGATCTTTGCCTCCGTTTCCACCCATTTGTTGCATTACTATGGCTGCCCTCGGAGAAAGCGGTTAAAGAGATAATAGGAAAGTAGGGAGTTTCAAAGAGATCGCTTTCGTTTAAGGCCATCTACCACGGCACCACAATTAATAGAAGACACGTAGTAAAAAGGATATATATATATATACGGGGAACAACTGAGGGAATATGACAATGATGAGACTAAACTGTTAATCGAATGAGCAGGTACTAGCGGAACACATGTCACCATTGCTTTCTGTGGGCGTAACTTCAAACAGACCTAGTTATCTTAGTGGAACGTGAAGTTTTGGTGGATTTTACAGCGAATCGAACTGCCAACAAAGCAATTGGACGTGGCATATGTGAGCCGAGAGGTCGGGCATTTTGCTACCGCACCAGTTCAGTCAACATTGAGACAAAGTTGTGTCGGTAAAGTGCGAACAAAAGAACGGTTTTTGCGGTAGTTTTGTACCCACAAAAGGCGATAAAATGAGCTGCGGAAGGTGCGAGCCCACGCCTAGGAAGATGGGGTCCAGTATATTTAACAGTTGAAATGTCGTATTGGTGGATGACAAGGAGGGCATTTAATCTGGTGACCAAATTATCATCGATGGCGGAGAATTCTGCCAGAGGGAAAGTGCGGAAGAGTAACGTTCCCGGTGGCATCCTCGTTCTATTGGTGAGAGACTCCAGGCCAGGCCTCGGAGAGTGGCACTGTGGCCCATCCCATTATACCGTTTCTAGTTCCGAAGTCCTCACCAGTACAAGATTCATGCAAAATCGGACAAATAAAAAAAACGTTCCAGGAGAAGATGGTGATCCCCTGCTCCCTCTCTATCGTGATGCAAGAGCTGCCAGAGATATTCCAGCATTTCCTCGAGTAACTCCGTGCCAAATAGTAGTGATGAACGGATGATAGACGCTAAGGCTACCGTCAATTGGACACGCTCCCTGAGAAGTCGTACCGCGTGATTACCATCTAAATCACCATTTGCAACTGTACGACCTCAAGGAGTAAGTACTGCGTCATCGAAACACGGTAGGCGTGGAGATAATGCGCGTATTAGCGGACGTAATGACGATTTTTTCGCGGAAATTATCGTACTGCGAACGGTAAACACACAAATAGGATCGTGCGTATACAAGGATATGAAGAGGTCAGTGATAAATCATTGGAAGTCACTATTGTGAAGCGAATCCGGGAATGTATGCGGTCATAGTCAAACGATCAGAATCAGCCAATTGCGCACATGTGGGTCGACGACAGTTTTCTGGAAAGAAATATATATAGCCCGATTACGGAGATTATGCCATGGTAACCGCTGAAATGTGGTAGGCAAGGAGCAAACGGAGATTTTAATCCTTCCTTCTCGAGTCTGCGGTGTTGCAGGCGTTCGCTGTAGCGGAAACGGTAAATTCGAGCCGGATGTTTTTTCACCATGTGTGCGAGGACCACGCGCAATATGCACTCCTTTTGTGATACCAATGGGACAGTCCTCATGAAAAGCGTTCCTGGGATAGAAAAAGAGCAGATTTCGCTGAAGTTCGTGTTTTCCAGGCAACAACGATAAACAAAATTCATATGTGCTACTATGAATTGAAGAAATGCGATAATGATGCGCCAAACTATTTCGTTCAGTGGGCAGATGTCAACGTGATTGAATTTAGTTGGGTTGTTGTGGATGCATGTCATTGTGTGAAGGTAGGTTTGTGCCAGGTTTTTTATGAATTTCCGACCTGAATACTACGCAGAGAGACCAGGCAAACGAAACCCAACTATTTCAATTACACATCGCGCGTTCAACTTATATTGTTAAAATATTACACTCAAACACGGTGCATTGTATAATCAAACGAAATTAGTTCAAATAATGGCTTTCGCGGATTATATTTGACAATGCTGATATATTTACATATGCTCGCACACACGGATGGGATCAGTGATCTGGAAACCCTATTTATTTTGTACGTTTATTTTATTGATGTATTGTAATTCGAAGACTTGGTGGCCCAAAAATCAGAATGGCATGATTGTCAAAGATAAAGGTCGGGAATAAATAATATTGTTTATTATTGAAACAATAGCTAGGGCCCGACCTGGGCCGAAAACTTTTACAAGGCGCGATGCCCAGCGCCCGTTGCGGCGAGTCCTGTCTGGACACACGTAGGACGTGTCATGGTCTCGGGACGGCCAGGTGTCGTTGATCTTGTCTTCTTAATTGATCCATGTTAATGTCATAGCATGCGTTGTGGTGTGCGTTAGCCAATGCGGTGCCTGTATAATGGATGTGGGACATAAATAATCACATTATTTATGGTCAGTTCAGATGTTCCCGATTTTAATTTTGCAAACATCTTTAGCTTTGTTTATTTTATTATTACTTTTGCCGATATGTATTTGAAAGCAATATATTACTTGATTGTTTTCGCTGTCTTCTGCTTAATTTCTCGATCTTTAAATGTTTGGGCGTACCATTTTTTGACGACGATGAAGTTAAAAACGAACTTTTCAAGAAATAAAAACGTAACCCTCGCAACATATATGCTTTATTGCGGCCATTGACAGGTCCTATACATAACGTGCGCCTTGAAAATATGTACTGCTCACGAATGTTTGTTCAACTATAATTCACAATAAGGAGAAACAAGTTTAATAACCAACCGTCATTTGAAAACAGTGTGGTTGCATATTGGGTTGCTTCGTTGTTATTTTAAAATTGCTTTGGAGAATCTTTTTGAGACCCGGATAGGTCTTGCTGCAATGATTAAAAGAACAGATCCGTTTGCCAATTTTCATTTTAGAGATTGCTTTACTGGGTAGAATGCAATGTGCTACCACACGGCGTGTTATTGATTTTTTACATGGCTTAAATACCATTAGCTTCGGTGATTTTGGCGTTCATGAACCCGTTTGATTTACGCTAAAACCATGTCTGGTGGTGATGTCGCCGAGATTGACGCATTTGTTTTTCAAGCGTCCATGTATGCTGATTGCATACAGTACGCGATTTTAGATAACAATGCCACTCAAAAATGTGCGACTCTCTCATTCTCTGGTGGCATTGTCGCATTTCTGACGATTCCCTCAGTCATTTTCGCCGTAATCGGTGAATTAATGCTCATCTACACTCTCATTTTCAAGTCGCAAAAGTTTCGGCGGTTTATCTACGTCTTTGGCCAAGCGATTAGTAATATTGCCTTTGCTGTGTTTATATGTTACCTCACTACATTTAGAAGCAAAGGACTCGCTTGGCTTGGCTACAATGCCACCTTCATTGAAAATTATAGTATTCGTAGCTGCAAACTTTACCGTTTTGCGTACAGCATAATTATGACTAGTATGTCAAATATCATGTTTTTTGATGTATATGAACGCGCACTCACCGTTCTGTGCAAATGCTATGCTCCTGTAACCAAGTCCAAGAATGGCCTGACTTGTGTCATATTTTTTGCAAGTGCCGTGATGCTAACGTTGCCCATTTACTTTGCCAGTGGACACTGGATCCTCGATGGCCGTATCATCTGTGATATCGACCCCCACTGGTCCCATATAACGACAAAAGTGTTAGCTATTCACGATGTCTTCTTTGTTAGTGGTCTCATTCAATCAGTAGCGACTATTATTCTTGGTGTATCAATGGCCCGTGAACTGGGCAAACTGGATAACACCATCGATTTTTTGCAGACAGCCAATCAAATGCCTCGTCAGTTAAGAACAACAGCTGCAGACGCAACCCAACTGCTGCGGGAGTCCCAACGTGACTGTTGGTGTTCGCTGGTATTTTGCCTGGCCTCCGCGACTGTGCGAATAATGCACTCGGTTCTCCGGGCTTGTTTTCACTACACGCTCTTCACAGCCATTTCTGACAATCGTACGCCATTGGGTGTTGTCACTGTCTACGCATATGACGCGGCCGAAGACCTTATAAAGATTTTGACTCTCGCAGTATCATGCTACCATTACTGGATCTACTTCTATCATCTTCCAAGTCTGCGTTTGTGGATCATTGGGGATAGTAGTGAACAGATTAAGGAAATGATCATCATGCGCGATTATCTATTTCCCCCAGAATCGGACTATGACGACTTTAACGACGTATTCGATAGCTGTGTAGAACAGGCGAAGAAAAGCAACAAATCCGTCTTCAAGAAACTGTCGATATTCCAGAAAGCGGATTAGAAAATATTTGCTTTATATTAATAAATTGTTCATCTCATTGTTTCTACAGTGCTAATCTGGCTACAGTAAAACTCGTGGTTGCTGAATCACACACTCCTGTCATATCAATTCATCCCTAATAGACTGCCGTGGGCGAGAGCCTATGCGGTGCTTCGCTAATTCATAGTCAAAAATAAATAAGTTAATCTTAGGCTAGCTGGTTAGCCAAAATATTCCTGCAGAAGACTAACAGAAACCGCTTAATCTCGAGTGGATGCACGCGAGGCACCTCAGTTCTGAATAAATGAGACTGTTTGTCCGGTGATAGGTCATGCGGCAGGTTACTAGTTGTTGCGTAGAAAACACCTCGTTGGGGTGTCGGGATTGGCTCAGAATCAAACTGAGATTGATGTTTGGCTGGAATAGTACTTTTTACTCGTAATTGGCAGTTGCTTGTTTACAAATATCCGGCGATGAAGTACATTCCTCAGTGCCTCGACAACCACCGACTCCTCCAAGGCGTTTTGCAAATATTAGAGTACTTCTGTTTTGACATTGAAGCACACGTTTTTATTCGGTCGCACTTTGCGCACTTCGATTCGCATTTGGTTTGCAGCGTGTAACCGCGACATCGCTTAATCAGACGCGCAAATTGTCTTCTTGTCAGTGGTGCCATTTCGAAATGCTATGCAGGCATGATCTTGGTTTTCTGCCAACACAAGCGTAGTCAATCAAAAAAACAAAAAACTGGCAAGCAATTATTTAATTTGTTTTAAAAAAAATAGGTCCCGGATTTTGATTTTCTACATGTACATGTCATCCCATCCGGGTGGAAGCGCTGAATCTGGATCCGGGTTGCTGAATCTCCCCCCGCGAGGTCCTCCCCGCCCTGGTAGAGGCATCATCGGCGGACCAATGGGATCGAAGCGCGCACCAGGGGGCACCATCCCGCCGAAGGGGTTTCCGGGCCCACCCCTCCAGCCCGTACCTGCCAGACCACCGTCAAAGGGCTCGCGAAGCACCTGGGTCGGGTCGATAAGCATTCCGCTGCCGGGTCCTCCCACACCTGCAAGCGGGTCGAGGTCAGGGGCTCCGTAGGCCGGTTGAAACGGGTATCGTTGTTGTGGAGGCGCTCCCCCGACTACCTAAAGGGAGGTGGATGAGCAGTAGTGCCACAGGTCGTGGTGTCTGTCCGATGGTCATGGCTCTCCTATTGTTAATTAACTGCGCGGCGGGCGTTCCTGGGTACGTTACCTGTACCGTATAGCCAAGACTGGTCATGGTAACGTCTGTAGCCGACACATTCCCTAGTAGGAAACTTTTAATCTCCCGTGACCATTCATTCGGCGCGAATGGTCGCAAAATCCGTCTCCACAGAAGTGCTCACACTAATCAGACAATTCGCGATTACAACAGGTCTATGCAAACGTAAACCAAAAACCGCTTTCCTTCTTCGAGGAAAGACTATAACTACACAGAAATGCGGATTCATTTACCAGCTCAAAAAGTCGTCGGCATTATTTTTGTTGAATACTCGGTTGATCCTCAGTACCTCGAAAGCTAAGGAAGCCCGGAAACCTGCCCCAAACAACTTACAACACAATAACAGATAACGCAGTGTCACTTACGATGCCTTCATTGGCTTACTACTAACATTGCATTTCAGGTACGCCACACGTGACCCTCTCCCCAAAAGATGTGGATGACGCTTCGGTAGATACTAAAGCCTTTCAGACTGACAACCCTCATATTTATAACAAGGTTATACGGGGTGACTCCACGGGTTATCTTCTCCACGGGGCACTGAACCCGCACCTTTGGCTCCAAGTAGGTGTCGCATGCGGCAGCGGCAACACCCACCCGGTGGTAAGTTCTCTGTCAGGAGCGGGTGGTTGTAGCTGGGAAGTAAATCTCCCGGTGAGCGCGCGAAGGGAAACCCAGGTGGACTGGGCGAGGGAGGAGATCAAACACCAGATCCAATGGCGGGACGCATTCGACGGTGTAAAGCCTAGACTCGTCCCCCGAACAAATCCGGGTGGCACTGGTAACGCCACCTGTACCAAATTCCAGACGAACACCCTGAACGCGTCTCGAATCTCAATAGTAACGATGCCGGATTACCCACCAACCATCTTACGAGAAGGCTGCATAATCCTCTTGATCACATGCCCCTGCTGATAACCCACGGCTTCCGAAGACTATAGAACCTGCCGAGTAGATCCTAATTTCTGGTGTTTCTCTTCACACGACAATGAAGAATCCGGTGGTGACTGTTTTCGCTTCCCGAAACCACGAACAATGACGTTGGTGAATCACGAAAAAGATTTCGTTCAATCCTAACCTTTGGAAGCAGTGGATGTTAGTCTGTGCACCAAATGCTCATTATACAAAAAACACGCAAGTTACTCAAGATGAAAACCAACCACTTATGTTTCAGAACAGGTAATACAAGTGAAACTGACTACATTTGAGACAGATCGCAGAAAGGGTCGCTGGCGCTTCTCAGTGAAGCGTTCAAAACATTAATAACAACAAAGTTCAATTAAATAAGCGACGATACATGTTTTGGATCCAATTAGTGCTTAATATTTTGAATCTAAGATAGCAGAAACGATCAAGGGATAAATCGTTTGCAAATGCATGTCTCCTGTATAAATATTGTTTATTTTAAATGTTAATGCTGAACGTGTTGGTCCTCGTGACCTTGATAAAGTTATACTTTGATAGAGGATGATGACCTACCGGTATCCGACGAGGTGGTAGCCGTGGGCTTTGAGATGCGGGTGCTTGCGGTGGTGGTTTGGGTAAAACGTGGTCAAATAGGTCTCTACGTATCAAGCCATTAAGCTTCTCGATGTTCACAAATATTCTGTTAACATCTCCCGTTTCATGTAAATAATCCAGACGAACAAACTCCGGACCGGTAAGCTCGGCATGACCAAAATCCTCAGTAACAGAATCCGTCATGTTCATAGATATACTATTGCCGTTTTCAACAGTAGTGAAGAAAACCTGAAAAATACGATGGAAATAAGAGACCAAGAAGAAAGACCCAAACCGGTAGCATGAGAAACTACCATTTACCAGGTGTTCTTGAGGCTTGGATAAGTCGATTTGGTGGCATTTGACTTTATAATTTAAGCGAATAAGATCGCTCCCCGCCCAGTCCTCGGGCAGAAGAGAATTCTCTCTAACGTTGCCATCTAAATCACAGGGAGAAGCTCCCAATGCAAGTAGTCGAGAATGAATAAACAGGGCAATTGCATGACACCGGCGACTGGCTTGATTTCGATGCCTTTCGAGTACATAAAAAAGCATATGCTTTTCAACGGGCAACAGAATTTCGACGTCTGCCATAGTCATAAAAAAACGAAAGCCGAAAAGTCCGCTGGAATTTATTTCGAAAAGTTGGTAAATGTTTAGTGCAGTGTAACAATAAATAAGACTTTTCGCAATCTAATGCCCCTACTGCTAAGCACCTAACTTGTTAACACGATTAAGATACGGTATTTAATATTTTAAAGCATACTTAATGACACAGTTTGGGCAATTAAAAATATAACTCCATACATCTCCAATGTGGTCGATTACTGTGTTTAGAATTTCACTTGTAAAATATCACAGAATTTATGACCCATTATCATAAATATTTTAGTCTCTTAATTTATTACACAACAAGGCAGCACGTTAGCTGATTGGGACGGCCCATCTACATGATAATGTTCCTCTTATGGTTGGAGAATATTTACCTGTTTATTAGACTTTCTCCTGGCCGCTGATAACACCTTGGCAAAGAGGATGGTTCACATAACGCGAATAACGTATCTCCGATAGAGTCGGTGCTCATATTTCTCGGTTTCTACCCTTGAACACGACCTATGGAGGTTTTTTCGTTTCCGCACGACGCATTATACGGAATTGACACAAATGGTTCTAGCATAATTTCACAAAAATATTCGCCTGTTGTTGTACTGTCTATATAACATCAACGATAGAGACACCCGTTTGTTTGGGTTTCTCAATCACCAAGTAACACTATTTGAGCCAAACAGTCTATTCCGTTAAGCAGACGTCCCCAAACATAGATACATCCCTTAAGTCATCAGTTATTTCGTTGCATTCCGGCCGGAATTACAACTGCAATAAACCATTTAATCTTAGAGCTGTTCATCCGAATGTAAGTTTGTCGTTGTTTCGTGGAAATACATGTCAGTTCTGAACAAAAACGGACGCACTACAACCATCAAAATCCAATCTAAGTGGCAACCAATACCACTGGTAAGGGTTATGGGTCTCTTAACTTAAATAAAGCATATTTTCTTCACAACGTCACCCAAACCCGGTCGTAGACTCGAGAAAATTGACTGTAAGGACCTTGCTTCCCGTAGCAATCACGTTTTCTCTTTATTTCTAAGTCGCTAACACGAGAAACATATTACAGAACGATGTAGTTATAGGCAACTGTCGTGTTTCTTTACTCTATTTCTATGGAATGGTTCTCTTCTATGATGATGTCAATTAATCTCGGTCATCTTGGTCGCGGTAATTTAATATATCCTGTTGCTATATATTGCTGTTACCCCCAAATCTTCAAAACAATCCAGCGCATTCCTACTTCCTTCCAAAACATTATGGATGCCGTTGATTTATTTTACAAATGGTTGTCTTGTATGTCAACTCATGCATCTGCTATTATTATGTGCATACATTCTCTCTAATGTGCGTGGATCTTACTTCTTATTGCTTTCCTTTTATAAAATATGAAATCCTTCCACTTTAAGAGAAACACAATACTGTGTAACGCCCGGTGTTTTACCAGGACATCGCATGGGATTTCATACGCACAATGTCAACCACGCTCCAATAAGACACTATCTTGTGTCAACGACCTCAACACGGGGTGGCTGTCTTCTATGATGGCGAAGACTATTATCTGGTTCATCTTGAGTGAAGCAGCACACTCTCCCTCAATGCCGGATGTCTCCTACTGAATCACACAAGGACACGGGTGCCTTCATCCACAGTCGAGCAACTTCCTCCCATTTCCAGCTCATGGACCAGCATCGTAGTTTTTTCGTTATGAAGACCCATCCCATTCTTATCCAAAGTCTACATAACCACACCATGCATTTATATCCGTTACCATTTATCTGTTCATCTCATTATACCCATTCTCGTTATGGGCCGTGCATCAATGTTCGACGATTACCGTTATAAAACCCGCAGCGAATGTCTAACATTTCTTAGGTCAGAATCCCACAACTGGAAGAGCGCAACAAATGCTCGTTGACCTTGGAAAGGTGTAAAGTGTCTCTGGCATTCTGTGTTCTTGGTGCTTTAAAATTCAAGTTGCAAATGGTAGGCAATTTTTATTTATTCGTAATTTATGTCACTTTAGCGATAAATATGTACTTCAGTTATTTTGTGCGTATAGCAAAAAAATGTCTACTAAAATGACGTATTCTCAGATGTTCTCATTTTTTTCTGAGTAGCACCCTATAAGGTAGCGATTGCTTGCCTTCTAATTACTTATAACGATGTACTTTACGACTTACTGTTTGCACATGTCGTAGTAATTTGGATAAATGAGACAGGGTGTCTCGGTCGTGGGTAGAACCACTTATCTATTCGCTCTCACGGTCCGATACACATCGCTTTCTCGAAATTCAGATTCCTGGTGTTTTCTTCACTTGATTCGGTCAGATTGTTCAGTACTTCTACAAACTATAAATTCCTCCCTTTCAGGACCGCTTCCTGGTTGGGAAGGAGCTCTTTAACGCCTCCCAGGGTCACGTCTCCTCACATGTCCTCGTTTCCATTGAACGAAAGACCTTTTGCACCCCTCCGGACACCACGGTAGTTGCCGAAGCGTTC
The DNA here is from genome assembly GCA_028672205.1 of Proteocephalus fallax. Lineage (NCBI taxonomy): Eukaryota > Metazoa > Platyhelminthes > Cestoda > Proteocephalidea > Proteocephalidae > Proteocephalus > Proteocephalus fallax. The sequence goes on along the minus strand of JAPUBX010004044.1, from coordinate 305,492 downwards.
AAAAATTTCGCTGACTGTCTTAAGTATGAGCACACGTTGATCGAGTCTCGTGTAGCGCATGGCCACATTGTACCTGGGCCTTTGGTAGAGATTACGAAGTTGAGCGGCAAGTTCTTCCGCAAGCAAGGTTTTTCGCAACGTGGGGGCAAACACTTCCTCTATCCAGAAGAAGCGGTCTACCTTGCGGAGAAAGGAATGCTTCAGGTCTACGACAGAGGGCTGCCGCTTAGCATGCAACAACTGTGTAATGCCTTGTTTACTGATTCCTACACTCACGCCTGCTACTCTGTCTATGGGCGACTAGTGCGCCAGGGCTTCGTTGTAAGAAGGCGCGATGGTCCTCCCGTTTCTGTGGATACCGTGAAGCACGAGGACCTGGTTCCAAGAGAACGTACTTTTTCCGTCGATCCTTCAAATGTGATAAAGACGCCACAAAGGATTTGTGTTTCGGAACGTGACCTGAAGTATTCTATTGCATGTCCCGCGGATATAACTCCTATTTTTGCAGAAAATTTGGACAACTGCATGAATACCTGCGCTACCAATAACCGTGGCGGTGTAGAATTGCCGAAAATATTGTACAACGTCTATGATGAAAGAAATGTGAAAGATAAAAGACGATTTTCGAAGAAGAAAGCGTCCCCTCCAACATTTGTATTGATTGTGGTGAATTCAGAACACGGAGATCCATATCTAATCGTTAATCGTCAACTTCTCGCCGAAGCTGGTCTTCCTCCCGACACGAAAGTTGTTCTTGCCACCATTGACAATGGTGACGTATATTTCCAGTCACAGGAAAGCTTTTCAATCCCGCGAATAAAATACATTTAATGCCAATTGTCTAGTTTATTAAAAAATTCTGGAAGCTAAGAAGAAGGTTTTGCGGGGGGCTCGGGTGCTCTCCATCTCCTCCAGGCGACACGAAAGCGATCCCTGAGTGCGGAGAACGAATCTATCGCCGGTCTGACGTCCAACAGGGCAAATTTGTAGTCGGGGTCAACCTTATCCGCGTCGTAGTAGTCTATCACGTAGCGTACGTCTTTTCCACATCGGTCGACTATCCAGTCGTGCCTGTCGAACGGAAGTTCGTAACCCAACCAGTGGCGAATGCGAGCTCGCGGGGAATAATTCTTCGCATCACCTGCAAACCTGCGTAGTTTGGGAGTCCTGCACTCGTTGTAGTGCATAGCCTCCCATTTAAGAACTTCGCCCCAGGCCGCCTCGTTGTTGGCGTTGTGGATGTGCACAATGTTATCCATGTCCGTTGAGTTGATCTGATCGTCCTTCCAGCGCCAGCCTTTGCGAAGCATAGCATTCCAAAACATTTGAGCGGACGGGTACACCCATTGATCGACCTCACCATCTTTTGGATCAGCTTTCGGGATGGTGGAGATTTCGCGATCTGTGGGGAGATGAAACGGCTGACCATCACTGGGGTTCTGGTTCTCACGGGGCATCTGTATAACGGATACATATGAAACCGATTGAGGCGCGTGAAATTCGAGACATAGTTCATTAGGCTTCTTGGGAGGTTGGTACAGGTGGCGTCCCCAGCGCCAGTGGAGCCCTTAAACAAGCATGATAGAGTGTGAACCGCCTTTCTGGCCGCTGGATCCTGTGTGGATATCCTAGGTCGCACAGTCCGCTAAGGGTTTCCTTCGCCTGTTCACTGAGAGATTTACTTCCCAGATCCCCGCCCGAAGTTTAGTCCGCCTGTCATCGGTTTACTCGTGTTTGGAAGCGTTCGGAGGTGGTACTCCTACCGACACTTCGGCATTCCATCTAAGGAGCGTGCAACTAAAGCCAGAACCAAATTACATACTACTTCGACCGAGACTTTCATCGCCGCGCATAGACGGCCACGGTTCGTTAAATTCATGAAAACGGCTTATCCTTTCAAAGAAGATAGCGGGACGAAAACAAAAAAGACCCACATCACCGAATGTATGTTCATATAGCATTCTAACTCTATTGGATTCGACTCCCAGGTTCGGTCACCAAAAATAAATCGGGGGCAGCGACGTGGAGGGGGAAAAGAACAAGAGCACCGGGATTTTAACAGGCTACGATCAACGCGTGGCCCCGGTGCTATTTACGCGTTAGGTGATACAGTGGCCTATTGGGGTGGAATTGTGCACGCCGCCACCTGTACAATATTCTCAAGAATCTTCAATGAAGCTGGATAACCTTTAGCCGGACGAAGAAAAGAATAAATGGATACATAAATAATGTACCATGTTCAGAGGATCGATTGGTTCGTCGTTGCCTCGCATGGGGCAACTTGAAATGTGCTCGCCCTTTGCAGCATCTTCTCGGAAGGGGCAGCCATCATTTGTGGAGGTGGTCTGGCCATTCGCTGGTGCAGTCCTTCTTAAAATAAACAAAACAACCATTATCACGGAGGCGAAAACCGTAAATACGTTGGATAACGACAAAAACATCAGAAACGCTTGCCATTTGTGCAGTTCAAACGAAACGTAAGCACATAAAAATTTGCGTCTAATTGTTTAAGTATTTATACTGACCTCGTAAATTTGAGCCGTGTTCAGGCAGGCGTAAATTGAACCCACACCCCAGTCGTTTCGGAAGTCACGACCATCCTCTACGGCTGATGATACGTGATCTGACAATCTACGACGCAACTTGAGCATACACATTGTCTACTCTTCAAACCACCACCGAACCCTTCCGGCATATATACAATTCCGTAGATTGCACCAATGTTTCACCGCCATAATGGGCCTAACATGCGCATATAACACACCCTGACCCCTGGTGTTTTTCGCGTAGTTCTGCGGCTTATCGGGGATAGTGGAACTACCAAATAAGATGGTAAACAAGAATACCCGTTTCGTGTGTGTCTAAGAGCATCCTTCGATACACTCAGTGTTGAAGAAAATTTTAATATGTATTTCAATGTCTAATGATTGAGTATTTATGTAGACAATGGTTGGATTTATGGTAGATAATAATTAAATGTCAGCATACCCTGTGCCACACACCTCCATAATATATATGCTATATGTAGTCCCGTCATAAATATAAAGAACCAATCGGGAACAGGTGTAATTCGATTTTTAATTCGGCTTTTAGAAATAATCTTGCTTACTAGATCGTGTGGAAGGGTGGTTGATAAATGGGCTAAAATATTATTTCTCTACCAGATACAAATAGGTTAGAGATATTCCGATTCATTTTTAACTATTAGACCTCTAAACTTCGGATGCCTCAATGCGTTGCACCAATCGAATACGCGGATGGCATGACAAAATGTGCCGTCACCGAGGTATTCAAGTAGCCTTCAGAGTAGGTGTTCTGTTGAGTGGATCAAACAGCGTCTCCATTAAATTTTCCATGAGGGCAGATAATGACAATCCGACGATCACTTCACTACATAATTTCACCTCGAGCTCAAACTCAAACGTCCTCGGTATTATTTTCCATCGTCGGTTATTTTGAGGTTATCATGTGAATGCTGTCGTCTCTGTTTCCTTGTTTGCCGTTTCAGCCGATTCGGAGTTCGCTCAAACGCACCAATAACTTCGTTCGCAACAATTTAATATTTGTCTCCGAATTTTTTACTAGCGTACACTTTCTAAAAATATTTAGTATCCTAGAAGGTTTTTTATAGTATTTTAGTTATCCCGTTTTTCACTTGCATTTCCGTTTTTGGTCCCCATGAATTCAATAAAGCGCTTGCAATTAGTATATTCATTCAATTTGCACTTGATAAACTAACTCTCAACACCACGCATGAAATGAAATTGAAGACAAATTTATGTCATGAGGCCGACCCACGTTACCACGACACGGCCAATATTTGTTCGGAGACGGCTCTCCGCAAAGAGCGCAGGTATATGTACACTCATCAGTACACTACAAGGAAGCCTCCTTAGAAATTTAGTCGTCAAACGATTGAATGCTAAACAGATAAACTGGGTAAGATGGGTATGGAAATTTACTCGGCTTCCCGAAAGAGTGGTTGATGGGGTGGTTGTATTGTGATTCGAAGACATCGTGACTCAAAAATCAGAATGGCACATTACCAAAGATGAAGGTCGGGAATGAATAATATTGTTATTATTCAAACAAAAGTAAGGGCCCGCCCTCGGCCTGTGTCGTGGTTCGGTGTCAACGATACTTCAAACCACTAAGCCTTTTTATGACATGCGTGTCTAAAAAGGACTACGAATGAGAACACAAACCAAAGTATAATCAAGATTGTTCTCTTGATTTAATAATATCATTTGCAACGCTAAGTCGATCATAGCGCGTTCGTGAGCGAAAATCGGTTCATGTGTTAAAAAAAGGGGGCTTTTAAGGTCACTACAGTTGTTTGGGCATCCGAAAGGTGGGTTTTCCTTGGTTTTGCGATGTTCAGTAGGTGTCAGTGATGGGTTTGCGCGTTGAGTGTGTCATTCAAAGGAACTGGGGCAAGTAGGAATCGTCGGAACTTCGGGCGTTTCCTCTGTAAAAGCTGGCATTGAGGCAATCGTCGCTGACGGTATAATCTATGCCGTTCATTAAAAATGCAACAACCTTGGATTTGGAGGAGCTGGTGTTGGACACGGTCGCAGCGGACAAAACATGAGAGCAATTATAATGCCAAGGTTGTACAGCTGCTCGGGGAGCGGTTGGGCATATATTCCTGGAGTAATGTCTTATGCGTGTGAAGAAATAATTTCAGCGTGGAATCGGCGGCGATCGGATGGTCCGAAGGGTCATTGGAAGGTTGTCCACCCAATCCTCTTTGTTGTCTCGAGCCTTGAGGGTTGCCTTAAACAGCCGGTGGAACCTCTCAACCATGCTTTTAGTGGCTGGGTTGTATGCTGTCGTGCGTAATCGTAGGCAAGCAAGGAATTCGCACTGCTTGCGGAAGGCAACCGACTCGAATTGTTACTAGCTGTCGGTTGTGAGGTAGCGTGAAGCTCAAAAAATGGCAACCTAATAGCTAAGGAACACGTTGATTACAGTCGTGGCAGTAGCGTCCGGTTTTAGCGCCGCTAAAGGCAATCTTGTGAAACGGTCAACGCACGCCAACAGGAAACGGCACCTCTTCGAGTGAGGTAAGGGCTCTATAAAATAAATCGCGCATCTGGCAGGTCCAATGAACCCAATTGAGCCTTGGCGCGTTGGAACGTTATGCATGCTTTGGCCCATGTTCACACGTCCTTCGGAGAGGCCTTGCGATGTAAAGCGACTACCGATCAATTTAACCGAGGCCTTTGGGTCAGGTTGGTCTAGGGAGTGGAGTGCATCGAAAACAGTACGGCGAAAGATTGGGGAACAACAGGACGGAGATGAGTCTTCGAGATTTGACAACGGAAGGACTATATAAGTTGATGGAAGGTTTTGAGTGTCGGCGGACGCCTCCCGCTGGGCTTGTTCCAAAGCCGCCGTCGTCGTCAACCCATTGATTGTGATACGCGAACGAGCATCCGTGTCGTCATTTCCTTTTTCGACGTACCCACCACCAAAAGTTGATCTTCCGTGAGCTTCAGTTGTATGTTGGCTCCACTTGTCAATGCATTTAGGGACAAACAGATATTGGCACAATTAGTAATGAAACGACGATAAAAGTTAGTCGTATGGAAAATTAGTCGTGGGAACCAATGAGTAACGGCATTCATATTTTCTGGCAGGGGGCAAACTACCTTTGGATGAAATTAGGTGTCCTAGTTACTGAACCGATGCGAAGCCGAAACGATATTTGCTTTCACTTATTACAAGACCGTTATCCCGAAGACGCTACAAGCTCTCTTCTAAATTGATTAGGTGTTCCCACAAGGTCGTGATGGCAATCAAGAAATCGTGGACACATATGAATACAAAATCTAACTCTACGAAACGTTGGAAGGACTGCACGGTGTTCCGCAAACAAAAAAGCATTCGTAAAAAGTCGAATAATCCAAAAGGTGTCTTAATGGTGTTTTTGGGTGTCACGGGTATTGTTTAACATCGTGTTTAATTGGAGTGTCGTGCTTTGGCAGTCTTGCCAAGTCGGGGTATCGGAAATTAAGTGAGCGATAGGGACAACGCGACTGTTCTGTCGCGTGCCTGAGATGATGCAATATGGGATAAATCTGGCAAACAGTAACGCGTGCATTCGTGCCAGCGTGCTCCAGGCTTCGACCCAGGATATCGGTATACGGATTAAATGCGTGGAGAAAATCAGCGGCGATCATTGGGGAAGGGATATCCGTCACTATGAATGTCAGACAAAAAAAGGGTGCTTGAAACTTAAGTTAAGGCAAAGGCGGCGGCTTCCATGTGTGGGAATTCGTGAACGGATAATTGCTTGTAATAACTGCGTTGGGGATATGTTCTGGTTGGATTGAGAAGGGGGAATAGTGTTGGCCTCGGCGCCTGAATCGAGCATGAAATGCATATGATTGGTGCGGTCCCGAATGAAGAGTACGCGACTCGTCGAGGGAATGTCCGATGATTTCGCCGCGGCGGCGTTTCCCGAGTGCCGACACGGAGATCGGCAGTGACGTGCGTTCGACACGGAATTTCTTGTAGGCCCTAGGATGTAGGGAATGGCGAGGAATCTCTAGAATTTGGTCGGGGACTGCGTTGGCGGCTGCGACCTTGAAATTCAGCACGTAGCTTTGTTTCCATTGGGTGTACAAAGGAGAGAATTGTGCCTTGATGACAGTAAAACAAGCTTCCATTTTAGCCGTCCAGACTGGGGGACGTTTGAGAGAATCTGCATCGATTTCTTCTTTAGATTCCATCATTTTCGAGAATTAGGAGAAGAAAATGCTCTCCACATGTTGGAATCTCAGTCAATATTTAATACAAAATATAAACGTCCTATAAGATGAATTTATGATGATATTGTGACGCTGTTCCAGTTGTGAGATTCTGACCTAAGAAATATTAGATCTTCGCTGGGGGTTTTGTAACGGTAATCGTAGAACATGGATACACATCTCAGGCAGCCATAATGAGGAGACGCATTGAAATGAAAGGAATGGATATAATGTTGCAAACAATTATAAATGAATGGAGAGGTAATATAGACTAAGGGTAAACATGGGATTGGTCTTCATGACGGGAAAACTACGATGCTGGTTTGGAAAGGGAGGAAGTTGCTCTAGTCTCGGCGACTGTGGATGAAGGCGACTGTGTCCTTGTGAAATCCAGTGTGAGGCATCCTGTATTGGAGGGGAGAGTGTTTGGTCTCACTCTAGATGAACCAGATTGCAGTCTTCGCCGTCATAGAAAACGGCCACCCCGTCTAATGGTGGTTGACACTAGATCGCGTCCTATTGGGTGTCTTTCATATCCCGCACGATGTCCTGGTAAAACACCGGGGCGTTACAATATAAATTCAGGACACACGTTTTTGCCGTTCTTATCAGTTGTTGCGTTTTACTCGTTTCCTACTAAGGTTAATCAAATCAGTACATTAAAGTAGATCATATATTAAATGACCCCTCCCACCCCCCTATATTAGTAAATCTCTTCGATCAATGCGTAGGCAACATCGTACAATACCTACAAGAACCTCTTCATATCGAAATTCGTTCATTCCTTATTTTCCCCGGTTTTTAGTTTCATCCGAACTGGTGATGCAGGAGTGATTTATTACAATCCATAAAGGGCCTCCAACTTAATCTGCCGGAGTCAAATAATCGAACGGGTATTAAATAGATCATCTTTAGATAATTCTTCTGATCTCCAATAATTACTAATTCCTAGAAAACCAGATTTAACATCTACAAGGTGCTTAACAAACAAAAACCACGGAGCTTGAGTACGCCTCGCCCACAGCCCCCTACACACTACACCTGGATCAGAAAGGGTGCAGTTATTTGTCTCCAAACGCGTCTGTGAATTCCCCATACCTAATTAATAATTGCATGGGTCTTAGATAAGGTCAGGCGAAGGCATTTGGAACGAGGAAGTGATTTCATCGTTGAAACCGTTTCTGTCCAATTCTTTCAATTCCGTGTTTTGTGGTCTTGGCCCCCCTTGCAGAGCAATTGCATTACACGTTGAGGCGCATTGACACCCGGTGTGTTTGATGTTGTGTGCATAACAACGGCGTTTCCACACGTGTTCAGGTCATCTAGTCAGATAGGGGTCAACCATGGAACCAGCATGACTTAGCACATAATCGCAGTATTGTATACACCCCGCGAAGCACGTTATTTAATTTGTTCACATTGAGCATTCTTTTCAATTCATGTCTATGATGAAATGGGATCTCTTTCCCCTAACCGGGAAGAGTCGACTGCTGCGGTGAGCACCATCGATCTGTTGGCTAGGGGCCTAGTTCAGGCAACCGCAGTTGGCACCCCGTGAAGCCGATTAATAATGTAGCGCCGCCAAACATTAGCGATTAAGGAAGAATGGGTGGCGAAGCCTATTGAAGACAAGCAAACATGGCTATCATGCGTGTATAAGTAGTGATTTCTGATTCAGTCCGCATCTCCTATGCCCTTTAATTGTTCTTTATGTGGTAGGGCCTATTAGAACTGAAACCACAAATCGAACGTGCTAATAATTTTAGAAAATCTGATCCCACAGACAGATATCACCACCAATATGCCCTCTTTTCCCAGCTAAACGCTGCAAATGTTACTGAAATCCCCGACTACCTTTCTGTTTAACTTGACCATGGCGTGCTCGTTCGTTGCCGAAATTTACTCTTTAAAGGTGGCACATCGTAGTAATCCTTGCTTTTTTCCCAAACGAGCAACCTTCCTCTAACCCACCCCCCTGCGAAAACATTTACCCCTGGTTCCAACACACTAAACCAAAAGCTTGTAAAAAAACGTCAATTACAATGACAAATATTGTCCTGGCGTACTTAACAAGGTAAAAAATTATGTACTTCGCGGTTTGTAGTAATAAGTGTTACTTGCAGGTGTTTTATGCGACCGTGTTAATGTAAGTTGTGTGTAGGGGGGCGTGGGGGCGGGGTAGCATTGGGGATCAGCAGGAAGATTGTACTTGTGGAAGCGCCTGACTGTGCGTTCGTGAGCAAAGACCTGGAGGGTTGGGGGGGGGCGGCGGCGGCTCGGGCATAAGCGGAAAGACCGAAAGACTTGGCACGGTGTGGCTTTGGTAATGAAGTGGAGTGGCCAGGTGGAGCTGAGTAGACTTCTTTGCAAACAAACACACCCACAGCTGGGGGGGGGGGAACAAATGCTTATTGTGGTATACGCGGCCATGCGGAGTATAGTGCGGCCTATTTGTACACACACGTTGCTGTTCAGTACGGGGGTATAACAAAATAAAGTCTTGCAGGCGTCGTGGGGTGTGGGCTGGGCGTCAACAAAGGGGGTTGAGTGTCATTTTACAAGTGGAGATTGGGAATGTAATTTTACTGTACACAAAGAGGTCAGCCATTCTTCCAGACGAGTTTCACTTTGTTGAGGGGCTTCGGAATGAACCGCGGTCTCGGAGGCGGCACGGGGGCAGCGGGCCGCGGAGTTAGAATAGGAGCAGAAGCAACAACAGAAGGCCCCAGTTGGTGGATCATTCGAGGACCCGCGAGCGTCGTGCCGCTCGTAAATTGCTGCGACTGTTGGGGTATTTTCTGTTGAGGGAAATAGCTTCCACGAACGGCGGTAGAAGGGGTGCCACCCACGAGGGGACCAGTAGCAAGAGATGCCCAATTCAAGCGGCTGGGACCTGTTACAGCTGTCCGCTGGAGGGTGTGACCATTCACAAAGGGAGATGTACGCTGAATCGACAGGGGTGTTGTGGCCTGTCGAGGAGAAAACGCTGGTGAAGCAACTCCTCCGATACCCGGTTGACTGAAGGCTGCCGTTAGTCGCGACGGCGTCTTCTGTCGCATACCACCAATCGGAGTCATCGTCGAAATTGGCGATGACATGGGCGCCTGCGGTGTGAAAGACGTTCGTGGAGAGAAAATGCGAGTCAAGGGGCTCCGGCCACCAATAGAAGTGGAGGAAATTGGAGACGCCGTTTGTCCGTTGACCAATCGAATAGAGTCGCGAAATCCAGCCGGTGCGAAAGCCGGCCGTCTCTGCTGCATCGAGACCACGGGGGAGGGGGGTTGTGCGTAGTGGTGTGTGTTGGGCAACGAGGACATTGGGAAGGAATGCTGCAGATGCCCCATGGAGCGGGGGGGACCAACGACGAGGCGAGATTGCATGTTTGCGACGTTTGTGGAAAACCGGTTCGCTGCGACGATGTGGCCGGGGGTAGACGGCTGGGGTCTGGCAGGCAACGTGGCCAATTGGTTTGGGTCATTCTGGAGGCGGGCCAGACAATCGAGGACGTCGTTCACCCCACCCTGGGGAAGGAGTACGCCGACGATGCGTTTGCCGTCCTTGGGTTTGAGGCGAACTACTTGCATGGATTGCGACGAGCTGCCGAAACGATTGGAGAGGAGCTGTTCAATGTACGCCCACACGTTCAACACGGAACCACTCAGAACATAGTAGGCGCGCTCGCGTAAGCCAACTTCACAAGTAGCAGTCGGCTGTCCCTGAAAGGAGAGAAGAGGGCATGATTAAAAAACGGTAGATCATCAAGTCGGGTTATAAAAATACAATTTTATAACTAAGCCGTCAACTGCTTCTCGAGCATATTTTTTATAGGCGACGGCATGCAATGTCCTTGTTTTGCCCACGAGAACCACAAAGAACCTGAATCAGCTATAGAACATTTACGAACCTGAGAATTGCGGCTCGCCATCCTAGAACAAAAGTTTCGTTGAATCATGTGGATGCAACTGCGGGCGGAATCTTTGTAGATGGTACTCCAGATTTCCTGGCAATCGGCAGAATTCGACACCCTGGCGTAGCGCTCCGCAAGCTTGTCATACTCCATCGGCGATGTCTGGATTCCCGTGTTGGGTCGCACAACACGATATAATAGCCTCGTGCGCTTCTTGCCGTCGGCACTGCGTTGATTTTTCAAACAGAAGGCCAGCAGAGGCATCGGACGCATTGACGTAGCTTGCTTCGGCATGTAAAAACCGTCCTGATCTCCGTCGTGCTGAGTATAAATCTCCATGGCGGCGGGCCAAGAGACGCCTCGCTGAGTTGTCACTTTGTGAAGATGGACCTGCGTTGAATCGGACAGGAATCTCGTGTCGAAGGTCTTGGTCCATATTATCTCGAGGTCCTGACCGGTGGTGCCTGAAATTAGAGGATTTGGTAAATAATAATAATAATTAAATGGAGTGACCATTCATCATTCAAGACAACAGATGATAGGCAACTCACCCAAATCCATGATTCCCAAATCAAGGCGATTATCTCGTTTGGCACGACGCAGAAGCTCCTCCAGGGTGTCAGAAAAGTAGCGGAAGAGGGCATTTTGAGTATGTACATGCATTCCGAGTATGCGGTTGAGGAACTTCACCATATGGCGACTGTCTCGGTCGCGACCACGCCCATTGAAGAAACCCACACCCTGAAGGCCGATCTTGACGTCGGAGAAGAACTGTTGGAAGGGGCGCATGCGGGGTGGAAGGAGTTCAAGTCCTGCGGGGTCAATGGGTGAATCGGTGATGTAGTCCGAGGGAGGATCCACAATGCCCTCATCACCAATAGTGCAGGCTTTGAGCACAATGTCGAGGGCTTCACGACCCATTTTTGTGTCGATGTTGAAACGTGAAAGATCTCTCGTCTCCGTGGCTCTACGATCACCATGAGTAAGGGCGCCAAGAGATTCCAATCGCTTGGCAACGGTCGACGCGAAACGCTGCTCACCGGCCAAATCGGAAATGAGGAAAATGTACTCCGGTGAGCTCACTTGATTGGAGCGATGAGTGCGACCAAACTGCTGGATAGCGCGATCCGCCGACCAGGGCAGTTCGAGGGTGATATGGACGCGACGCCTTGAGTTGAGAACCCGACGATCCGCCTGTAGCGAGATACCCGACGAGGCCGCCTCGGAGACGATGGCAATAAGTTTGTCACCATCCATGAAACGCTGCTTCTCGGCCAAATTAATCACCTCCATGGCTACATCGCCTTCGCGACGCGACTCGTATAAAACCCGACCATTGTCGTCAGTGACCATTCGACCACGCCTGCCAGTCATCTCGGCAACGCGCGAGGGGCCTCCCAGCTTCTCAATCAGCTCATCCAGCGACGAGGGTGGGAGGTACTTGCCCAGTTTGTCAATATGGCGCAACAGTAATGACTGCATTTCATTGCACTGCTTGCGCGCCTCCTCCTGTGACATTCCACTGCCGTCTGCTGGACCACCACCGGGGGCTAAATCCATTCCCTGTGAGCCGAGAAGATACTTGTTGGACAGGTCCCGTGTGGCGTCATCGGCCCACAGGTTGTCGGTTAACAGTTCTTTTTGTTTTTTGAGCGCAGTCTTCTGACGGGCGAGAAAACTGTCACACATGGCGTCTAGATCCATGTCATCTTCATCGTCAGAAACGGCCTCGCTATCGTAGAGCTGTTTGCGGCGATTGCTGCTACCTTCGGTTTTAGCGGACTTTTTGGGTCTCTTCGCCGACGAGCCGCCGTTATTATTCAGCTCAAGGTCTGAATCGTAGTACTCGGAGGAGGAAGTAGCGACGCCGTTCTTTTTCGCAGCACCAGGTTTCTCATCCTCAGAATCGTCATCATCGTCTTCGCTCGAGTTGATGTCGGAATCAGTCTTTTTGCCAACGCTTGAAGGCGCACCCCCACCACTGGTTCCCCCTTCGTCGTCATCAAACCCGGATAGGGTACCGCCGGCGCAGAGTTTGGCAAGCATCTTCTCGCCGAGAATATCCTTCAGGCCCAAACCACTCCCCTGACCACCGGCGACGGCGCGACCCGCCCTAGAGAGGGTAGTTGAAGTGGAGCGATCAAACGCGCTGGCGAGTTTGTCACCGCGAGCCGTGAAGGTGTCAATGTTCCGACGAGTGGGGAAATATTTTTCGATTAGTGACTGAAACACCCCCCTGAGAGAGAGAAAAGACCGTTTTAAATTAAATGCCACGCGAATAAGGCGTAGTAGTAGTAGTAGTAAAGGTGACACTTACTTTGCCGTCGATACAAATTCGCCGAGGTCTGCGCCCAGTTCCTCTACTTGCTCAAGGGTTTTGGCTTCGCCCGTAGACTGCAGGCCAATCACAACACACTGATCAAAAAATGGACACAATACACTCCGAACGACGAAATGCGGGCTCATTGGACAGGCGAGAATGTGGAACTTACTTTACCTTGCGCCAGGGCCGTCGCACAGCGGTCAACACACGCGTCAACCTTGGCAGCAATGCACAGATACTTGAAGAAGCGCTGGTGGGCCGACCAGAACTGTCCCCACATGGTTTTGCGGAATTTATCGGAAGCTCCCAGTAGCCTGCATGACTCACAGAAGAATCGGTACGCACAGACCCACTAAGGAAAGAACGTGGTGGTTTTTAACATAAACAACTTAATAACAGTGTCGAAGTAACAAAAACACGGTGGACTCACGAGATCCGCCGATTGATTATACACGTTGACAAAAGATTCTCCATTAAGATTGACGTATTCAATTTCAACGGGACGTATCGTAAAGTTAACTCCATGGAAACTCAATTGTCTGGCTATGTACATTCCGCGAAGTTTCATGTCCATGGCAACCAACTCCATACCACCAACGCCGCGACGATCGATGGACTGTATAAAGGAGTTGAAGGTCTTGAAGGGTGTCCCACCACCCCAAAGACCAAGACGAGTCATGTAGGCCATGTTGCGAGGCTCCGTGGCACCGGTGGCAGACGCGTAGACGATACGAGCGTTGGGCAAACGGTTCTGCAACTCTAGGACCGTCAGGCCCGTTTTGGTAGGCTTCTGAGAGCCACTTGGTGTGAGATTCTTCGCCCGGTGACACTCGTCGAAAACAATCTATAAAACGAGCACCACCGGTCAAAAACGCCATCACCAAAACCAACTGGCCTCTTTAGGTTTATTCTCTATTTTTCTTGTGAGTTTATGGGTAGTTAACTAAAAAACGAAAAACACGTTAACTTCTAGGTAGCCCCATCCCCGCCACAAACAAGAACCCTTCCAATTCCAACAATTGGTATAACATGCAGATTGTGGGGAAGAAAAGAGGAAACTTACCACGCCATCAAAATCTTTGCCACACCAGTGAACGATCTGTTTCAGGCGCGTCTTATACTTAGCCTTGGCACTCCCCTGGCTTTCGCCGATGAGCGAAGAGTAGGTACAGAAAAGGACGCCCTTTTTGACGCGACCGTTTTCCTTTCCCGAGATTCTTGCATAACGGAACTGAAACACAATACACCTTTGATTGGACCCTAGACCACGTGAATGTCGCCTGATTACCACACAGACATTTGGAATAAATAAAAATAGACGGCACTAAATATGCCAACACCGGCTTACCTTATTAAGCGAGTGCACTTTAAGTTTATCCAAGCCGATATCGTGTAAGTCGCGTTCGGCGTCGACACGCAAATCATTTGATACTGAAAGCCAGATTGACTTTTTGCGATGCTGAACATAGTTCTCGTAAATGATGCCAGCGATGGTGCGACCCTTGCCAACACCGGCACCGTCGCCTAGGAAAATCCAAGTTTCAAGTCACGAACGCCAATGGAAACCATCCGTTTTTTCCAATTTGTTTGAGACCAAAATCTCAACTCACCGACGAGAAAGCCTGCCCGCTGGCCATTAGGCAGTATGCACTGGTGTCGTTGGCAAGCGTAAACCACTGCCTCTATTTGTAAAGCAGAGAGGAAACCATTCTCAATTATATATTGGGGTAAGTCGAGACTGTAATGGATATCTGGAGGAGACACGCTGGAAAGGGTGCTTGACTCCACAATCGGATCGGGGTGTTTGGATCCCAAGTGCACTGAAAAAGACAGACGGCGAGTTCAAGAATCGAATGACCGATAAATAGCAAGACGGTGGATTATAACGGTATTGGACGCTCAAACTTCCACAACGCTAATCTATCACGCTTTGGACCTGAAGCGTCGCTTCTTAATTTAGCACTTGGTAGGAAACGCCAGAAAGGATTTTAGACGTGATACAATACCAAATGCATACAATATTTGTGTGGTGCTAAACTACCGGTAAAGGTTAGACTATTGGTTCCCGGCCTTGATGCACCAAAATTTAATTTAGTGCATGACAGTTATTGCGAATCCTTAGACGTCGCATGCGATGGCTATCATGCACATACGAATCGCATACTCACACTTTTCAGGAGAATATTCCGCATATGTTTCAGCCTGGGCCAGATCGTCCGTGTCATCTTCTTCGATCTCATCATCTCTCTGTTCCGATTAAAATAGGAAAATAATAAGAATTGGCATTAATGAAAAACATTCTAGAAATCTGTGTATCTGGGGATAGCCAGTATTAGACTGAAAGCAGTAAGCTCTCCGTGAGGTTCAATTTAGTCCCAAAAGAAGTACGGAATCATAAAAAGTAATCTTCAACCATGCAATGTTGCGTCTACTTAAAATGCCCGATCTCTCTGTAAAATAAATCCAAAATGCATGTACCCTTTGCATTAGAGAGCTCATTGGATAGTGAGGATATCGGGTTCTATTAAGCGGTGGTTGTCGAAATTTAATGTCGTGGTTGTCTGGGTTGATTTGGGCAGTTCGAATGAACTTGACTTTTGGAAGCGTCGATTGATCGGGATGTGGTCGTTTTCGGATAATGTTGGGAAAACCGGAAGAGCTGGAAATCTGGATCAGCTGACCAGCAACACTTGAATTGCCTCCCGTGTGCGCACTCAAATCAGAAGCTGTAGCTATACGAACGACCTTATTTCCAGCGCCATTAAAGACTTTGAAAACAGAGCCAGGCACCACCGTTCCGCCATTCGTATCCGGTATAGGGAGAGATGAGCCAACGCCGGCAAAGTTCAGGGCACTGGCAATAATATCTTCTTCCTCCTCATCTTCAAGTTTCATAGATGGCTCCTCTTGTTTGAGATCAGCTACAATAGCGGAGTCTGGGGAAAGTTTTGGCATAGAGCGTGTTGGCCTCGGATCATCATCGTCCTTCGTGGCAAGGCCCTTCAAAGCATCTTCAAACAAAGCTGCGGCGTCCATTGTACAGAATATCACACAATATCTTCTCTTTTGTGATCCCTGCTATAACTAAAACAGACAATCCATGGTCTTATTGAAAGTAAATCGCGTCCCGCAGACAATTTACTATATAAAAGCTTCTATAGTTATTTCCATAGTTATACTTATTATTTACTATAATTAATGCTGCAACAGGTACTATTTATGATCTGTTATACATCTATTGTCACCAGTAGGGTTTAGCAATAGATAAACGGGATCAAATGCTGCGCATACCACAGAACCGTGCACGTACGACCTGGTTACACAGAACTGTGAAGATTTCAAGATGGCTGCCTAACCCTTACCCTGATACACTAAAACAAATTAATGCGTTTTTTGTAGAACAAAAACTTTATTCAGGTAATATTTATAACCACGTTGATTAAGAATAAATCTTTATAGAATGGTAACGCTGATGTATTTTGATAGAATTGAATTTAATTACTACATATTGCGGATTTCATATAATCTCGAAACCACTATAAATAAATGCGAGTTTATTTATTTAATTGAAACCCAAAATGTCGGTCCAAAATATACTTTTTGCGATTCTCTTTTGGGAAAACAATGATCGATACTTGGCACAAAGTTCACGTCTTGTACTGTTACATCATGTTAAGCTATTGATTGCTATTTCGTTCAGTGAGATGGACGGCAAAAGCAGGCGTGGTGGTAGAATATAACAGATTTGTTAAAGATCTGAACGATAAGAGCATTGAAGTATTTAATATGGTCCAAAATACGCAAGAACGTGTAATAAGACACCCACAACTACTATTCGTCAATCAGGGCGAGAATTTGTGTAAATGTCACAGAATCAGAAGGATTCCAACTGAAAGTATGCCTCAGCCAATGCACTTTATCCTCGGTGTTGTTCACCTGGTGATAGACTGCCTAATTCTAAAGGTATCATCTGACTACAACGGTGTCCAAGTGGCAACAACACTCAGCTAATTTACTCCAACGATGAGAAATTCATGTTTTTTAACTACATTCAAATATCTTGGTTCCACGACCATATCAAATAGTAAAGCGAAAGACGAAGTCCACAAAGGCATTCCACAAATGTCGCACAACCAGGGGAGGCCGAACGAAATACGCCTTCAGGCAAAAGCTTTGAATCTATGGCGCCGCAACTCGGCCCATCTAAACCAACGGTGTGGAAACAAGGCCACCGCGGTTTGAAGATGCAAGAATCAAGCGAATATTCGATAACTGATGTCTGCAACGAATAAGTAGAAGCAGACTGGTTTCACCTTGAATGTTGACTTATTAAGTCTGCCTCTCTTCGGAAGTAAACATATTATGCACAACATCTTTAGGACATTACCCATAATGAGAGGAGACTCAGCCTACCTAGGTAAACCAGTTGAACTGGAAAGTGGCGTGTTGCATTGTAAATCATCTCGTTTGTGAAATCCGAGACATAATAATGAAAGGTCGAACGGATACTAAGAAGGACAAGTGGAAAATTATAAAAAACCAATATCCGGTGTTGAACACTGTGAGTAATAGTCGTGACCAGCAAATTACCCGATTAATTTGTAGAGTGTTGTATTCATATTATATGAAAGGCCTCGTTTTCATTTTTCATAATCATAAATTTGTATTCGGGTTATGATTCAGTGGATTTGTCGAACTACTATTCTCAATGCCCTGAACTATTTTCAGAGGAGCATAACAGATGTATAAAGTCATTAAAAATAATCGGTAGCTGATGTCCATGTGGAGAAAAGAGAACACGTTAGGAGTTAAATAGACTTCATTCACTCTAACAGGACAGGGAGTAACGAGAGTTAAGCAATATGGTCGTTGGTTAAAGACAGGGATACTGGGGAACAACTCTGGTTCTTCAGCCGGGTTTACGAAAGACGACTCCACCCCCAGCTTCAGCATCGATGCGAGAAGCGCCTCGGGTAACGTCTGGTCCGTCTTCGTCCTGTTTCGGCTGTCGAGCTCACGTCTTCGTGCCAACATCTCCGTGCGAAGCTGCTTCATCGCTTCAGACTTCTGCCTTCTTGCCAACATTTCAATGCCAAGCAGCTTCATCTCCGTCTGGCTTCCATCCCGCGCATCCACTCCTATGTAGGCGTTTTAACGTCTTCTTCAGCGTCCTCGAGCGAAGATACCGGTCGACTGTTCGTCGTCGACGTCTTCGTATACGCGGCAGTTGTTTCTCCATCTTCTTCGACGTCCTCGTGCGAAGATTCCGGTCGACCTTTCGTCGTCGACGTCTTCGTAGTGGATCCGTTTATTACGGCCATTTCTGGCAGGATATTTTCGGTCATCTGCTTCACCATTTTCCTCAATAGAAAAAGAATTAACACAAGTATCAATGGTTTCAGAAAGCTCACGATAGCGTGATCGATCGTCCCGAAAAGTCCGCGCTTTAGCACGGTGATATTAAAACAAAACTCTTAATCGAGATGAGAACTAACAAAGCTATGTTAAAGTATGTAAAAGGTTACTAAAACCCTTATTTGGAATTACTTAAGATAGTTATCCTCTACACCACCCTCCCCTCAAACAAGACCCCCCTCCTCTCCTTCGCCGATGGATCTTCTCCGGGGCTTTCCTCCTGGGGGTTATCCTCATCTCCCGAGGCTTCAACCTAGACATTCGTTGGTCCTGTAGTAGAAAACATGCATTATATGTATACAAAAAAATAAAATTTATATTTGATGAATAGCTTATCTATTGAACGGTATTATTATCTATGTCTGGGACCCCACCTCCCCCTCAATTTTTAACCCCGCCGCCCTCGCTTTCGACCCACCTCCTTAAGGGCGACCTGAGTTGCCCGAGTCCTTGGTGGCCGGGACTTGTACCCGGATCTTCCACGTTCCGTGCGGAACTACTCACCACTGTACTATAACGGAATGTTTTGTGCATTCTTACGGAATCGCAGTGTCCGTTTTCGCCGTGCCCGATTTGTATAACTATAGAATCTGTTAGTCTAGAACCTAAATTATAAACAGGTATAGGAGTACGGGGAAACTCACACGGTATCGGTTCTGGCATCGATACGCAGTATCGCTGATTGTGACCCACTTTGTTGCTGTCCGCCTCCACCGTCTGGTCTCTGCGAGGTCTTTCTTGGAGAGAAACTTGACCAGGTGTTTCAATAAGGCAGGCGTTTTGGGGAGCTGGCTCCATCTCGCCCGCGATTGATTTCTTTGTCTGCGCTTCGCCAAAGCGCTGGATGTTGTCTGTCGTTCTCAAACGGGGAAGTTCAAAGTCACCGTTCTCCTGGGTAAGGTTTGGGACGAGTGTCGATCCCTCCGCACAGGTACTTTTGATCCCGCCGATGCTGTCACAACTGATAATTTTATGAAAAAGATAATGTAATTATAGTATATATAAATTGTACCAGATCTTCAAATAAGCACTAGCTGTTGAACCAAAAGATGGGTCGCGCTGTTGATTAGTTAAATGTCATGCCTCTACCGTGTTGAAATGGAAACACGCTTTGTTTTACCGTGATGTTTAAGCCTTGTAGGAGGAGCCCGGTCGAATAAGAATGAATGAGTGTAATGCACGACATGGCCGTCTTGCCTTGCTATCTTTCGATGGTACGGACTTAGATACGATGGTGTTTAGGACCCTCTGCTCCACTCAAAGTGAGGCAAATCACTTTCTCTCTTCATACAAGATGCCTTTCGCTTTCGCAACCGCAGCAACTCAGCCCCCCCACATCCTACAGCGACATCCTCCCTTCTCCCACACTATGACTCAATCGATTACTTACCCGTTATAAGGACCCGTCCTATTTTCGTGCAAAGCTCATATTGTGTTCCAACTAATTCGTCTATCGCTTTCATTATTATATCCTCTTTCGTAAGTATGCTTATACGATGCGTGTACACAATGGGACACTACACGAGTTTCGTTTCCACGTCAGGCACCCACAGGCATTGCTCATTTAGCGGATCTTCAGCAACACACTGATTCCGATACTCTCGCAATAATCAGCGTTGACTTCCCGTATTCGATCTGCTCCTGACTATACACTTTTCAACATTCCACACGCCCAGCCGTGTATGCTTATCACTCAGATAAGCTAAACAGTGATGCACTTCCTTTTAGTCAGTCTAGGCCTTTTTATTTCTGTAACTTTCGATCATGTCGCTGAACAAACGCGGTGTTAGAACTCGTAATAGTGTCTGTTTGCTGTAGCCCCGGAACCGTTTCTTCGAAGCCTTCTAAATAACCAGGACATCGCGCGGGATTTCATGGGTACAATGTCAATAGGACGGTATCTGGCGTCAGCCAACATTTCACAGGATGTCTTCTATAATGGCGAAGCCTGTTATCTGGTTCATCTAGATTGAAGCAGCACACTCCCTCAATACAGGATGTCTCCCACTGGATCAGACAAGGACACGGCTGCCGTCATCCACAGTCGACAAGAATCGAGAAACTTCCTCCCTTTCCCAGCTCATGGACCAGCATCGTAGTTTTCCCGTTATAAAGACCCATCCCATTCTTATCCAAAGTCTATATAACCACACCATGTATTTGTATCCGTTACCATTTATCTGTTCATCTCGTTATACCCATTCCCTGCATTCAATGCGTCTTCTCAGTTTGGCTGCCTGGGACGTGCATCCATGTTCTACGGTTACCGTTACAAAACCCGCAGCGAAGGTCTAACTTTCTTAGGTCAAAATCCTACAACTGGAAGAGCGTCACAACTGTCCTAGTGTGCATCTGCTACCATACACGGATACGTTATGGACAGTTTAACTCAAACCGTGATCTCTGCGTTGAACGGCAATCCATATTTCAGTGCCGGTGCTGGACTTTTTGGTATGGGGATGGGGATAGCCGTTTTTCGCCATATTGGGCGAATATCATATGTTATTCTACGGAGAAACTTAACGCTCACCATGGAGATCGCCAGTCATGATACGTCATATCCCTGGGTTATGCATTGGCTTTCTGCGCAAGCACGAAAAGCCGCATCCAACCGTTTTCAAAAAGGTGCTGGGCAACATTTAAGCGTCGAAACTAGTGTTGTTCGAACGGAAGCGGGGCGCATAAAAGCCGCCTTTGACTTCATTCCCAGCACCGGCATACACTACATTTTCCACCAGGGGCGAATTATTCGAGTTGAGCGTGTACGATCGCACCAAACTCTCCAGGGTGCTTCCACTGCGCCCTTTGAAAGCGTAACGCTCACGACTGTAGGCCTTGATACACATATTTTTACAAACCTACTGGAAGAAGCGAGATCTGCTGCCGCAGTTAAAGAGGAAGGATGGACTGTCATTTACAAGGTATGGCGCTCAATTAATTCACAAAATGCTTAAGGGATTCGGTTCGGAATGGCGTCAATTTGGCTATCCTAGACCCCGGCGTCCCCTTAATTCCGTTGTTCTCAAAGAAGGTGTTGCTGAATCAATAACTACCGATATAAAGGAATTTATTGGTTTGCTATATTTCCTTGAATATTAAATATGTTTCTTAGACAGTCAGAAATGGTATACAGATCGAGGAATACCCTATCGCCGTGGCTATCTTTTATACGGGCCTCCTGGTTGCGGCAAAAGTAGCTTCATAACTGCACTTGCTGGTAAGTTTTACTTTTCCCTTAGTAGATATGCTCACCAAATTGATAGATGCGAAATCACCTTTTTCTGTGTCCAGGTCACCTGGAGTACAACATTTGCGTCCTCAACCTCAGCGAAGCCGGAATGTCCGCTGATAGACTCGACCATCTGCTTACTCATGCACCCCTACAGTCGATTATTCTTCTTGAAGACATCGACGCTGCGCTGCCAAGTCGCGAGGAACCCGTGGACCTTGCCAAGCGATGCAAGTTCCCTTTCCATCGTTCTTAATGAATGTGGTGTGTAAATCAACTTGGTTGGATCGCATCTACGACGCTGATGCCGTCACCGTGTTTAATGTTGGTGAGTCGGCGCGGTTGCGCCAGACTTTCGGCGAATATCCGAGCTCTGTGTCTGGCCTGCGTAAACCGTGGCCAGACCACTGCAGCCAACGCCATTGGATAGTTGTTGACAGCTTCTTTGCGTCTATACAGCGACGCCTTATTTCGTTGATTGATAGCCGGCCAGGCCAGTTGGCTTCCGATATTCGTCGTGGACTCCACTGATCGAATGCAACCAATACCGCCTTCATAAACGGGTTTTTTTTAATTAAATTATTCCGGACGGGGCAAACGACTCTCGGTTCCTTATTGACGTCCTCTGGTGAAACTAAAAATCGTGAAGGCCTCATTAAAACAAGCACAGAGACCCAGCAAGGCTGCACAAACAACAACATCAAAAACAACACGCTTGTAGTTTGTCAATCCGACCAATTAGACGGGCCGATTTACGCAGACTCACGCTTGCTCTTCTACCAATACCAATAGATGGCCGTGCCTACGAGGGAATGCACTCGCTCACCCTGAGTGGTCTACTTAACGCGCTCGATGGAGTTGCTTCCACCGAAGGCCGCATCCTCTTCATGACAACCAACTACGTGGACAGGTGAGTAGGAGAGCTGGTTTAACCTATTTATGCGCCTGACCATTTTTTGCCTTATCACCATGAGGAGTCTGGGGCACAGATGACTCCCTTTTTGGATGGTGTGCGGAGGGGGCGCTCTACCGTTCAGAGGTTTTGTCGGAGCGTATTGTTGTCCAGTTATGTCTCCAGCTGCACACTCCGTGAATGGATCTGCCCGACTTGGTGAGTTGACGGCGAGAGGGAGGCACAGATTTGAACGGCGTAGAACGCATCTGACGAGGGCGTTCTGGACGGGTTATTCTTTCGTCCGTTGAGACCTTGTCACGCCAGTCCGCTTTCGAGATTCGTCGTAGACACAAGTGATTGATCACCTCTCACCGGATTTCCTCCGTCCCGGCGTGTCGCGTATGCAGCAGGCGTTAAGGGTGCTCGTGGGACAACGCATGCACGTGTTTGTTTCCTCCTCCTCCTCCGACAGACTTGACCCGGCCCTGGTGCGCCCTGGGCGCGTGGACTTCCGCGCCGAGGTGGGTCTCTGCAGCGGGAGCCAGCTGGAGCGCATGTTCGCGCGCTTCTACCCGGCGGAGACCGGCGCCACCCCAGCCGCCTTCTCGGAGCGCATCGGGGCGGGTGTGTTGAGCGCCGCCCAAGTGCAGGGCTTCCTCCTGGTGCACAAGTCGAACCCCCAGGCGGCCATCGCCGCTCTGCCCGCCTTCCTGGAGACCTGCGTGGAGGCGCGGGGCGACAGTGTCTGATGCCCGCGCGGTGAGCTTGTGGATGTGCTTGTAGTCCTTGCTCAGGGCCTTTCTTAATATATTTCTCATGAACCCGAGTGTTTGCTTTTTCGGTTGAAAGGCGAGAATTTCAAAAATAAAAAAAACATTTGAGTGAAATTAAAGGGTACAGCCTTCGCGTTGGTCGGCGAAGAGATGTACACGGAGGCACGTGAATAGAGGGGATGGTGGGGGTCTCTGCGAGGGAGCAAGATGGGCGAAAGGGCGTCGGGGGTGGTCGCGTGGCCGGTGTGCATGGATAATTCACCAGTAAACGAGATTATTTTAAAAACCGCCCGGGACTTCATCGGTGACGGGAACGAAACAGGCAAGCACCATGACCTTTATATTGTTTGAGCTGACAGCCCCAAGACGAGCATAGAAACAGGGGCGATGGCATTCACTTGATCACTCCAAGATATCCGAGTGTTGAAAATTACCCCCACGAATGTTGACGTTGAGCTGGAGGTGAAAGTATAGAGTAAATCAATCGAAGGTGTGTCAAAGTCTGCTCTCATGGGAAACGTTAAGAAGACCGTTCTCTGAAGTGTAGTATAAGAAGGAAACCTTATTAAACCGTAACAGTGATTGTCTGATGGTGCCGTAATTCGATAGGCGGCAACTGCGGTTCTCGAAACTTCTCGTGAAGGTTGTTCAGTTCACCAATGGGCGTTTCAACGGTTAACGATAGCGGAATAACATTAATGATCACTGATGCGTCGCTGACTAATCGATTACCCTCCGTTACTTATTATATCAAAGTAGTATGGAATATAATGGTTGAAATAAATTGTGATGTTTGGCGAATATGATGCGGCGCATAGTCTGCCAATCAGACTATGAAATTCAATTTGGACTTGCGATGTCTGTAGATGGCCACAGATGACACCGGGAGTGGTCCCTGGGGCCAGAATTTTCGAGCAAGAATATCACGTTTATTTGAGATTCCCTGTTCTGCGGTATTCTTTCGTGGAACCAATTACGTCTGGTTATTTGCAGCCCGAGCGGGACAACCACCTGACTGTAATCTTAACCATGTCTAATTCAAACGAGTTAGTAAGGAGGTGCTAAGTCTGTAAACGGGGGATGCTAGACATTTCACAGACGGCACCGTGAGTAATCCCTGGCGCTAGAATTGTCGAGTAAGAATATTAAATCGGAGAATTCAAGAAGGAAATGATTCTCCGTGTGCACAGCGACAGTCAACGACATGGCCTTCGTTGGCATGATTTTATAAATTCGTTCATATCCCATAAACATCACAAATATCGATCAGATGCTTTTGTTTCGTTTTAATAAGATCACGCATTCATGGTGCACCTCGTAACCGTGTGCATTTCGATGGTAAATTAATTACGTGGGAGCCTTCAGTAATTGGTCTTGACAAACCACACCCAGCTTCTTAGGTGAGTCGGGGTTAATTGAATTAGGCTAATCTGGTCGGTGCCATGCCAATGTGCAAATTGAAATGCGCAATAATCAAACCAAGTGTAATTGCTGAATCTATCTACCCGAAAAAGACGCGTTGGGCTTGGCTCTTATTTGAGTCAATTGAAAAGGGTGAAATGCTGTTATTGAATGTAATTAATTAATTAATTCAAGAAGTAGAAACTGAAGGCATTAAGATGGCTCACGTTGACGATTTGTTCAATCATCAATTCCTTTCGTGGTCGGGTTTTTTTAAAAAATTATTATGACGCTTTCTTTCCAGCTTCTGTTCATAATCTTCATCTGACACACTCGATTGGAGGGGGGTGATAGGGGTGACCTTATATACGAGAAGGAACAACTGGTGTCTTGGGTGGACTGAATGCATTATCCACAAGACAATCCATTTGTGCGCAATGAATACGGAGATCATTAAGTCAATCAAATATGGCCCAATCTTCGTACAGAGACCCTTTTCCCTGTAGTGAATCTTAATGTGATTTGCCTTAAAGATTCTAAATCTAACTCAGCTGTGCCAAAAACGCTCAATTCGCGCGCTTGTGTGCGAAACGTAAGCCAATGGCAAGCGTATACCCAGGTGATTCCGAAGAGCGTTGATATGTGTATTTAAAACTCGCAGGGGCTACTCATTTTACGTTTAAGCAAGCGATGGCGAAACAAACTATCAGATTTGTTGCTGGAATCGATCTTGGGACCACAAACTCATTAATTGCAGTCGAAAAGGGTAATCACCGTTGTGGTTATTACATAACGATCAAGGTGATCGTTTAACTCCAAGTGTTGTCAAGCTTGTTTGCCCGCGCCACTTCGGAAAATACGCCCTACAAAGCATCAATGAATTCCCGAAAGAAACCATTTACGCCGTCAAGCGCGTCATGGGGCGAAAATTTGAAGACCCTGCTGTTATGGCCTTGAAGAACAAAGTCCGCTTCGACATTTCCAACCAAGATGGCTGCCCTGTTTTCTGTGATTCACGAAGTGACGAGAAATACACGCCGGAGCAAATTTCTGCAATGATTTTGGGAGAACTAAAGCGCGATGTCGAGCGCCACGTTGGAGAGCCAGTGAAGCATGCGGTGATAACAGTTCCAGCAGCTTTCAACGAGTCACAACGAATGGCAACAAAACAGGCCGGCCTGATTGCTGGTTTCGATGTTTTAGCAGTGATCAACGAGCCAACCGCCGCGGCACTGCAGTGGTTGCATGAAAATCAACTTATCGGCACAGAGAAGACCCTCCTCGTGTTTGACATGGGAGGTGGCACCACGGACATATCGATTGTCTCCAGCACCAAAGAAAGCATTCGCGTTACTTCAACCACTGGTGATCCAGACTTGGGCGGTGACGATATTGATCAATTGCTAGTAGAGCATTTTGTCAAGCAAATCCAGGACGAACATAAATGTGACCTGACTCAAAGTCCCAAGAAAATGGCGGAGTTACGCAAAGCTTGTCTTGAGATTAAACATCAACTCAGCACGTCTCCCGAAGTAACCAAGCAATCGGATAACCTCGTTCCGAATACCCAAATAACACTATGCATTAAACGATTTCAATTCGAAAATATCATCGAAGTTGTGATTGAAAAAACGTTGAATCTAATACGCAAAGCATTGAAATTAGATCTTGCAATGTGTGGAAATCAAGCAGGCACCGTTGAAATTACAGACATTGTTTTGGTCGGAGGTTCATCGAGGATGTCCTGGGTAAAACGTTTGTTCGTTGAGTCCATTGGCAAAGATGAAAAATTTGTCCATGAAAATATGAACTGTGACGAAGTCGTAGCGGCAGGAGCTGCACTGTATGCATCCATTCTAAGCGGCTCGAAATTATGCTCCGATATTACTGTCCTCGACATAGCACCTTTAACCTATGGAATCCAAGTGCGTGATGGATCAATTTCTCCAATAATAACAAAGGGATCACCGCTCCCCTTTACTTATATGGAGAAATATACAACTGTAGATGATATGCAAGAATATGCAAGTATTAATATTTACGAAGAAAACACCGACAATCGCACGCTTCTCAAGCAGTTCAGATTACCCATTACAAATGTCTCAAAGGCCCGTGTTCCTAAGATCGAAGTGACGTTCTCTCTCTCCCAAGACTTCTTACTCACGGTAAAAGCATTCGAAGTGAGTGGCGTTGGAAGCAAGCCAATCGAAGTGGAGGTGAAAGATCTCCACGATTCCATTTTGATTGGACGAATGTGCCGACTGGAGACTGACTTGCGAGATGCCGACGCACACGAGAAAAAAAGAAAAGCGCTCCTCGACAAACTGGAGGAAATTGCCACGAAAAAGAAGCTGAAGGACGTGATTGCATGGGTCAGACGTAACCCCTCCGCAAATCTGACAGACATCGAGGCGGAATTGAAAAAGATCCAGTAAAACGAAGCCTACGCTGAAAACCCCTATTCGCGCCTTATTTCACACAGCTTTCTGTCATACAATGTCTTTTTTTACTTCAAAATAACTGCTGCATCCTGCTATGACTGCTTAATTTTTGTGTGAGAAAGAACCCCCGGCCGAGAAGACACAGGGAAAGGCGGGTATCGTGAAAATTTGTATTACTGGCGCCCAACAAGGCTTTTTTACATGGTTCTTATGGAGAGAATAGTGCCAAGGGCTGAAATATAACCAATGAGGGAATAGGTGGGATGAGTAACTCAAACGCTTAGTTGCGGTTAATGCTGATTGGAGGTGGCCTGACAAGAACGAGTCGCACAAGCGCCTACAACACGTGGGTGCTCTTTTGCATCTGTGGATTGACCTGGTAGCCTGACTGCTGGGGTCTGGTTTCTTTAGACCGAACGCTCCAAGCAAAACTGCATAGCCTCTGAAGAACGTCGGAGACAAACAGGGACGGCTCAGCTGCTCTTGGGTTAACAAACTCACCCGGTAAGCGGAGAGTTGCACCGTAGACCAATTCCGCCGGGAATGAGTCGACGTCGGGTTTAAAAGTCGCACGAATGCCAAGCAGGATGAGAGGCAAATTGTCTACCCAATGTTCTCGGTCATCCTGAGCCATGAGGGAGGACTTCAGTGTTCGATGGAGGCGCTCAACCATCCCATTGGCCGCGGGATGGTAAGAAGTTGTGCGGATTCGCTCGCATCCAAGAAATTGGCACATCTTTTGGAAAAGCGTTGATTCGAATTGTGCCCCTCGGTCGGTTGTCAAACGACGCGGAGATCCGAAGCGCGCCACCCAGTTATGCAGGAAGGCGAGAACGACCGTTTCTGCGCCGATGTCCGCTAGCGGTATAACTTCGCACCAGCGGGTGAAGCGATCTACACAAGTCAGCAAGTAGCGGAAACCCCTGGACGAAGGCAACGGGCCGACTAAATCCACATGAACGTGGCCAAACCGTGCGTCGGGTGCGTCGAACGTGCCGATCGGTGCCCTGGTGTGACGATTGACTTTTACCTGTTGACACCGAAGGCATGGCCGTGTCCACAGGCGGACGTCCCTTTGCAATCCCTTCCACGAAAACCTTTCAGCCACTAGTCGGGTGGTTGCGCAAATACCAGGGTGCGAGAGACCATGAACCATTTCGAATACTTGGCGCCGCATGCATTGCGGAACTAGCGGGCGAGGGGACGCTTTGGTGTTGTCGCAGAGCAGAGAACGCTGAGACCGCGGGAGAGTTAGGTTTATAAGGGCTGTGTCGTCGGGCCCAATTCGAATACCCTCGTGTTGCTGGGCGTCAGACATCTCCTCGTAGTCGATACCATTAGCGAGCTGCAGACTGTTCAACTCGATGCGCGAAAGAGCGTCGGCAACCTCATTATCTGCGCCGCGGATATGACGGAATTCCAGGTCGAACTGGGAGAGGAAATCGAGTTGTCGGATCTCGCGTTCGTTGTAGCGAGAAGAGTAGGAGGCCATGGCATGAATCAACGGCTTGTGGTCCGTGAAAATTAGAATGCGGCCACCTTCCGCAAAATGGCGAAAATGCTTTACGCTTAGGTAAGCTGCCAATAATTCACGACCGAAGGTGCTGTATCGGCGTTCCGTTGGTGATAAAGACTTCGAAAAAACGCTAGTGGTTGTCTGCCGATGCTCGTCCCCTTGGTTTAGTACAGCGCCGACTGCAGTGTTCGAAGCATCTACCATCAGAGATAGTTGGGCATCAGGGCGCGGATGAACCAATAAGGTCGCGGCAGCGAGACTAGCCTTCAACTTCTGGAAGGCTGCACTGTGTTCTGGTGACAGTTTAACCAGACCGTTTCCGCTGGAGGTCAGAGGGGTTAACGGCGAGGCCATCTCGGCAAAATCGGCGATGAAACGTCGGTAAAAATTCAGCATCCCGAGGAATTGTCGAAGCTGACGTTTTGTGCTGGGCTCCGGGTAGTCAGCAACCGCTGTTACCTTCGCGTCCAGTGGTCGAACCCCCAGATCATTTACCAAGAGACCCAGGAAACTTACTTCGGTTCGGCCAAATTGGCATTTCTCGGGGTTCACCACGAGCCCATGTTCATCCAGGCGCCGAAGGACCACTTCCAAATGTCGCTGGTGCTCTTCTTCGTTTTTGCTGGCTATGAGAATGTCATCGATATAAGTACAACAGAAGTTGAAACCGCGAAGAATTGAGTCGATGACGCGTTGAAAGGTTTGGGAAGCGTTTCTGAGCCAAAACGGCATCCGTAAGAATTCGAATGATCCAAAGGGAGTGGTGATTGCCGTTTTCGGGATGTCCTCAGGGGCGATCGGTATCTGGTGGTACGCCCGGACCAGATATCTATTGTGGAGAAAATCTTCTTTCCATGTAGGAACGAGACACAGTCGTGAATGTGCGGCAGAGGATAGCGGTCAGGAACTGTGACTGCGTTCAGGGCTCGATAGTCGCCACAAGGACGCCAATCCCCGGGTGTGGTCTTCTTAACCATGTGGAGCGGGGATGACCACTTGCTATCGGACGGGCGTGCGATTCCGAGCTCCATCATTCGTTCGAATTCCTTTTGTGCTATGTGTCTCTTTGCTGGGTCGAGACGGCCAAAGAAGCTCTGACGACCGGTGGCGGCTTTTGGGTGAACAGGTGGCGAATGATACATTCGATGACGTCTTGGTTAACCGATAAGGCTTCCAGGCGCTGCAGCAGTTGCGACGGTCTCTCATCACCCAGTTCCTCTTCATTAAAGAGAGCGTTGTAGCGCTGTGTCCTTGTTGTCGCAGACTGCCGAATAAGAGATGTCTTTAGCACAGTGTACGGGCTGTCTGCTGGTGGTGCAACGATGATGTGACGTAAACGGGCAACTAGGTCTTCCGTCAGTGACGCAACTACGTAATGAAATTTGGTTTTCTCGGCGACAATTCCTTTCGCCGCAAATTGGGATTCCACGACCGAAAGCCATGCCTCTATATCGCTCTTCCACGGAGGTGGAATGATAATAGAGAAAGCAAATACGTCGGGAGATTGCTCAATGGGGGAGCTCATCAGAAGAAAATCCGACAAAAAAATATGCTCGCCAATGTTGTGATTCCACGTTCGTCGATACTTACAAACCACAAAGTATAATCAAGATTGTTTTCTTGATTTAATAATACAAAGCCATAACGTTCAGTCGGCGATCGTGCGTTCGTGGGCGGAAATCGGTTCGTGTCTCTTAAAACAAAAGGGGGCTTTTAAGGTCACTACAAACTAACGCCGTAATTAGCGCCACAAACTCCCATCGACGATTTCAAAAGGGGTTCTCTGGCACAACTGCGAAAAAGGGAATTGAAATCGCTTCAGATTAAACATGTTCACAGCATCTATTGGTTCGTCCATTCATCAATCCCTCTTGTGGACGAATTTAAAAAAAATCATGACGCGTTCTATCCCCCTTGTGTTCACAATCTTTGTCTAAGTTTATCTTATTTCGATGTCTACCTGTCCTCTAATAATAACACCAATAATAACAACGACACTGGCTTCATTTAGGCCACGAAGACCGAACGTTTCAGGATATGGAGACAGTTTCCGCGTACACGCGTCACGTGGGACAAATAAAGAATGAAGGAATTGCAATTTTCACAGGGAATTGAGCGGGAATTAAGCCTTCGTGTTGGTCATCGAAGAGGGCAAAATAGAGGGGGTGTTTGCAGGGTGGGGGTCACCTAATATTGTGTCTTAATAATAATAATAATAATTGTAGCGGCTTTAGTAAGGTCACGAGGACCAAAACTTTCAGTATAAAACAAGGCAGTATAACAAGTATTAGATATGAAAATGGTATTTTCGTTCCTGCTTCACCTGCTCCGGTTAAACTAAAAATCGGGACAAATAAGGAATGACCTAATTGCGATATGTCGCCGTTCTTGTGGGTATTGAACGGTATAGCCTACACATTGGTCGAAGAGATTTTCATTTAGATAAACTTGAATAGAGGGGATGGAAGGGGTCACTTAAAATACGAGCAGCGATTAGTGAACAATTATTGAAGTGGCGTTGAACGATGATTTATTAAATGGAGAGAATAGGCAGACCACGCCATGGATACAACAGTAGTTGATCGAATTGTGCCACTGAACTCTTACGAAATACTAATCAGTGGAAAAGGGTAATAGCGTTGAGGCTGTCACGATCGGCGGTAGAGAGAAATACACACCGGAGCAAATTTCTGCCATGCTTTTGGGAGAAATAAAGCGCGATGTAGAGCGCATCTTTGGAGAGCCAGTGAAGCATGCGGTGATAACAGTTCCAGCGGCTTTCAACGAGTCACAACGAATGGCAACAAAACAGGCCGGCCTGATTGCTGGTTTCGATGTTTTAGCAGTGATCAACGAGCCAACCGCCGCGGCACTGCAGTGGTTGCATGAAAATCAACTTATTGGCACAGAGAAGACCCTCCTCGTGTTTGACATGGGAGGTGGCACCACGGACATATCGATTGTCTCCAGCACCAAACCCGACTGTTTGCTTTTTCGGTTGAAAGGCGAGAATTTTAAAAATAATAAAAACATTTGAGTGAAATTAAGAGGCACTTGAATAGAGGGGATGGTGGGGGTCTCTGCGAGGGAGCAAGATGGGCGAAAGGGCGTCGGGGGTGTTCGCGTGGCCGATGTGCATGGATAATTCACCAGTAAACGAGATTATTTAAAAAACCGCCCGGGACTTCATCGGTGACGGGAACGAAACAGGCAAGCACGATGACCTTTATATTGTTTGAGCTGACACCCCCAAGCCGAGCATGGAAACAGGGGCGACGGCATTCACAAGATCACTCCAAGATATCCGAGTGTTGAAAATTACCCCCACGAATGTTGACGTTGAGCTGGAGGTGAAAGTATGGAGTAAATCAATCGATGGTGTGTCAACGTCTGCTCTCATGGGAAACGTAATGGAGACACATTTAGATGCGTTCATTAGAAGACCGTTCTCTGAAGTGTAGTATAAGAAGGAAACTTGATTAAACCGTAACAGTGATTGTCTGATGGTGCAGTTATTTGAAAGGCGGCAACTGCGGTTCTCCAACCTTCTCGTAAAGTTTGTTCAGTTCACCACTCCTCATGGGCGTTTCAACGGTTAACGATAGCGGAATAACATGAATGGTCGCTGACAAATCGATTACCCTCCGTTACTTATTATATCCGAGTAGTATGGAATATAATGATTGAAATAAATTGTGATGTATGGCGAATATGATGCGGCACATAGTCTGCCAATCATACTATGAAATTCAATTTGGACTTGCGACGTCTGTAGATGGCCACAGACGACACCGGGAGTGGTCCCTGGCGCCAGAATTTTCGAGTAAGAAAATCACGTTTATTTGAGATTCCCCTGTTCTGCGGTATTCTTTCGTGGAACCAATTACGTCTGGTTATTTGCAGCCCGAAACGGGACAACCACCTGACTGTAATCTTAACCATGTCTAATGCAAACGAGTTAGTAAGGAGGTGGCACGTCTGGAAATGGAGGATGCTAGACATTTCACAGACGGCACCGTGAGTAATCCCTGGCGCAAGAATTGTCGAGTAAGAATATTAAATCGGAGAATTCAAGAAGGAAATGATTCTCCGTGTGCACAGCGACAGTCGACGACATGGCCTTCGTTGCCATGATTTTATAAATTCGTTCATATCCCATAAACATCACAAATATCGATCAGATGCTTTTGTTTCGTTTTAATAAGATCACGCATTCATGGTGCACCTCGTAACCGTGTGCATTTCGATGGTAAATTAATTACGTGTGAGCCTTCAGTAATTGGTCTTGACAAACCACACCCAGCTTCTTGGGTGAGTCGGGGTTAATTGAATTAGGCTAATCTGGTCGGTGCCATGCCAATGTGCAAATTGAAATGCGCAATAATCAAACCAAGTGAAATTGCTGAATCTATCTACTCGAAAAAGACGCATTGGGCTTGGATCTTATTTGAGTCAATTGAAAAGGGTGAAATGCTGTTATTGAATGTAATTAATTAATTAATTCAAGAAGTAGAAACTGAAAGCATTAAGATGGCCACGTTGACGATTTGTTCAATCATCAATTCCTTTCGTGGTCGGGTTTTTTTAAAAAATTATTATGACGCTTTCTTTCCAGCTTCTGTTCATAATCTTCATCTGACACACTCGATTGGAGGGGGGTGATAGGGGTGACCTTATATACGAGAAGGAACAACTGGTGTCTTGGGTGGACTGAATGCATTATCCACAAGACAATCCATTTGTGCGCAATGAATACGGAGATCATTAAGTCAATCAAATATGGCCCAATCTTCGTAAAGAGACCCTTTTCCCTGTAGTGAATCTTAATGTGATTTGCCTTAAAGATTCTAAATCTAACTCAGCTGTGCCAAAAACGCCCAATTCGCGCGAGCTTGTGTGCGAAACGTAAGCCAATAGCAAGCGTATATCCCGGTGATTCCGAAGAGCGTTGATATGTGTATTTAAAACTCGCAGGGGCTACTCATTTTACGTTTAAGCAAGCGATGGCGAAACAAACTATCAGATTTGTTGCTGGAATCGATCTTGGGACCACAAACTCATTAATTGCAGTCGAAAAGGGTAATCACGTTGCGGTTGTTAATAACGATCAAGGTGATCGTTTAACTCCAAGTGTTGTCAAGCTTGGTTGCCCGCGCGAATTCGGAAAATACGCCCTACAAAGCATCAATGAATTCCCGAAAGAAACAATTTATGCCGTCAAGCGCGTCATGGGGCGAAAATTTAAAGACCCTGCTGTTATGGCCTTGAAGAACAAAGTCGGCTTCGACATTTCCAACCAAGATGGCTGCCCTGTTTTCTGTGATTCACGAAGTGACGAGAAATACACGCCGGAGCAAATTTCTGCAATGATTTTGGGAGAACTAAAGCGCGATGTCGAGCGCTACGTTGGAGAGCCAGTGGCGGATACGGTGATAACAGTTCCAGCGGCTTTCAACGAGTCACAACGAATGGCAACAAAACAGGCCGGCCTGATTGCTGGTTTCGATGTTTTAGCAGTGATCAACGAGCCAACCGCCGCGGCACTGCAGTGGTTGCATGAAAATCAACTTATCGGCACAGAGAAGACCCTCCTCGTGTTTGACATGGGAGGTGGCACTACGGACATATCGATTGTCTCCAGCACCAAAGAAAGCATTCGCGTTACTTCAACCACTGGTGATCCAGACTTGGGCGGTGACGATATTGATCAATTGCTAGTAGAGCATTTTGTCAAGCAAATCCAGGACGAACATAAATGTGACCTGACTCAAAGCCCCAAGAAAATGGCGGAGTTACGCAAAGCTTGTCTTGAGATTAAACATCAACTCAGCACGTCTCCCGAAGTAACCAAGAAATCGGATAACCTCGTTCCGAATACCCAAATAACACTATGCATTAAACGATTTCAATTCGAAAATATCATCGAAGTTGTGATTGAAAAAACGTTGAATCTAATACGCAAAGCATTGAAATTAGATCTTGCAATGTGTGGAAATCAAGCAGGCACAGTTCAAATTACAGACATTGTTTTGGTCGGAGGTTCATCGAGGATGTCCTGGGTAAAACGTTTGTTCGTTGAGTCCATTGGCAAAGATGAAAAATTTGTCCATGAAAATATGAACTGTGACGAAGTCGTAGCGGCAGGAGCTGCAATGTATGCATCCATTCTAAACGGCTCGAAATTATACTCCGATATTACTGTCCTCGACATAGCACCTTTAACGTATGGAATCGAAGTGGATGATGGATCAATTTCTCCAGTAATAACAAAGGGATCACCGCTCCCCTTTACTTATATGAAAAAATTTACAACTGTAGTTGATATGCAAGAATTTATTCGTTTTAAAATTTACGAAGACAACACCGACAATCGCACGCTTCTCAAGCAGTTCAGATTACCCATTACAAATGTCTCAAATGCCAGTGTTCCTCGAAATCGAAGTGACGTTCTCTCTCTCCCAAGACTTCTTACTCACGGTAAAAGCATTCGAAGTGAGTGGCGTTGGAAGCAAGCCAATCGAAGTGGAGGTGAAAGATCTCCACGATTCCAGTTTGATTGGACGAATGTGCCGACTGGAGACTGACTTGCGAGATGCCGACGCACACGAGAAAAAAAGAAAAGCGCTCCTCGACAAACTGGAGGAAATTGCCACGAAAAAGAAGCTGAATGACGTGATTGCATGGGTCAGACGTAACCCCTCCGCAAATCTGACAGACATCGAGGCGGAATTGAAAAAGATCCAGTAAAACGAAGCCTACGCTGAAAACCCCTATTCGCGCCTTATTTCACACAGCTTTCTGTCATGCAATGTCTTTCTTTACTTCAAAGATAACTGCTGCATCCTGCTATGACTGCTTAATTTTTGTGTAAGAGAGAACCCCCGCCCGAGAAGACGCAGGGAAAGGCGGGTATCGTGAAAATTTGTATTACTGGCGCCCAGCAAAGCTTTTTTACATGGGTCTTATGGAGAGGATAGTGCCAAGGGCCGAAATATAACCAATGAGGGAATAGGTGGGATGAGTCACTCAAACGCTTAGTTGCGGTTAATGCTGATTGGATGTGGCCTGAAAAGAATGAGTCACACAAGCGCCTACAACACTGCATGGGTAAAATGACGAAACAGGGTAGAGGTTTTATATAAATGGAGATAGTTTTTGCTTAGGGGATTGGCCGTTTTCCCAAACACCTTCCTTCAATATGACAAATACCGCAGGCGTCTATGGTCCACTTGAAACCAGTCGGATGGCCAACGGTGTCTAGTTGTCCTGCGGGTAGGTGATGGAGTTGAAATTTCATCTGTAGACGGCGGCGGTGTATCTTGGGGTAGTTGGAACGTCGCCATACAAAAACGGAGAATGTCCTTTTCGCCAACACTCCCGGGTCAAACAGGGAATGACTCTTCTTGGGGATAAACTGCAGTCGACGAAATGTGGTTCTATTTTCTCCAGGAATACAAAAATGCTCTTTCGTTATTCTCCAGTAATTCGTTCATGTACAATAAACATTTTAATCAGAAGCTTCATTTGGGGGTTTCAAATAATCGAAATTGACCAATCTCACAGGAGACGGGAATCGTTTTTTTCCAAACCACACGCAGCTTCTTATGGCGTATCGGGATGAATTGTAATCCGCTCATCGTTTTGATTCGAAACTAACGCGCAAATAGAAATACGCACTATACAAACCAAGTCTAATCATGCTTTCATCAAGTGTTGCTTTTTCAAGACCATTTTGCATTCAAACGAAAACGACTTGTGCACGAACCATTTGAGACAACCTAGTTTGGACCGCTTGTACAAGTATTGTGAACTAACGCCGTAATTAGCGCGACAAACTCCCATCGACGATTTCAAAAGGGGTTCTCTGGCACAACTGCGAAAAAGGGAATTGAAATCGCTTCGGTTTAAAACATGTTCACAGCATCTATTGGTTCGTCCATTCATCAATCCCTCTTGTGGACGAATTTAAAAAAAATCATGACGCGTTCAATCCCCCTTGTGTTCACAATCTTTGTCTAAGTTTATCTTACTTCGATGTCAACCTGTCCTCTAATAATAACACCAATAATAACAATGGCACTGGCTTCATTTAGGCCACGAGGACCGAACGTTTCAGGATATGGAGACAGTCTTCTCGTACCTGCGTCACCTGTTCGTGGGACAAATAAAGAATGAAGGAATTGAAATTTTCACAGGGAATTGATCGGGAATTAAGCCTTCGTGTTGGTCATCGAAGAGGGCAAAATAGAGGGGGTGTTTGCAGGGTGGGGGTCTTGAGTGGACTGCATGGATAAAACAGAAGGTGATCGAAATGTGCCACTGAACTCTTATGTTATGGTTATCAAATATTTTTCAGTGCAAAAGGGTAATCGCGTTGAGGCTGTCACGATCGGCGGTGCAGATTGTTTTACTCCGAGTGTTGTTCGTGTTGCTTTTTCGCGGCTTTCTCCGGCACAATCGCCGATAAAAACAGTTTACGGCGTCAACCACCTAACAGTCGAAAATGTGATAAACCTTCTGTGTTAGCCTGGAAGGGCAAAGTAGATTTCGCTATTTCCTGTTCTCTGTGATTCAAAAAGTGACGAGAATCATTTAAATCTGATGACGAGCGCAAAGTCGGCAAGTCAGTGGTGGATACGGTGATATATATAGTGAAGCATGCGGTGATAACAGTTCCAGCGGCTTTCAACGAGTCACAACGAATGGCAACAAAACAGGCCGGCCTGATTGCTGGTTTCGATGTTTTAGCAGTGATCAACGAGCCAACCGCCGCGGCACTGCAGTGGTTGCATGAAAATAAACTTATCGGCACAGAGAAGACCCTCCTCGTGTTTGACATGGGAGGTGGCACCACGGACATATCGATTGTCTCCAGCACCAAAGAAAGCATTCGCGTTACTTCAACCACTGGTGATCCAGACTTGGGCGGTGACGATATTGATCAATTGCTAGTAGAGCATTTTGTCAAGCAAATCAAGGACGAACATAAATTTGACCTGACTCAAAGCCCCAAGAAAATGGCGGAGTTACGCAAAATTTGTATTGAGATTAAACATCAACTCAGCACGTCTCCACAAGTAACCAAGAAATCGGATAACCTCGTTCCGAATACCCAAATAACACTATGCATTAAACGATTTCAATTCGACAATATCATCGAAATTGTGATTGAAAAAACGTTGAAACTCGTTCGCGGAGCATTGAAATTAGATCTTGCAATGTGTGGAAATCAAGCCGGCACCGTTGAAATTACAGACATTGTTTTGGTCGGAGGTTCATCGAGGATGTCCTGGGTAAAACGTTTGTTCGTTGAGTCTATTGGCAAAGATGAAAAATTTGTCCATGAAAATGTGAGCTGTGACGAAGTCGTAGCGGCAGGAGCTGCAATGTATGCATCCATTCTAAACGGCTCGAAATTATGCTCCTATATTACTGTCCTCGACATTGCACCTTTAACGTATGGAATCCAAGTTTGTGATGGATCAATTCCTCATATCATAACAAAGGGATCGCTCCTCCCCTTTACTTATAAGAGAAAATATACAACAGACGATGATATGCAAGAATATGCAAGTATTCATATTTACGAAGAAAACACCGACAATCGCGCACTTCTCAAGCAGTTCAGATTATCCATTACAAATGTCTCAAAGGCCGGTGTTCCTGATATCGAAGTGACGTTCTCTCTCTCCCAAGACTTCTTACTCACGGTAAAAGCATTCGAAGTGAGTGGCGTTGGAAGCAAGCCAATCGAAGTGGAGGTGAAAGATCTCCACGATTCCATTTTGATTGGACGAATGCGCCGACTGGAGACTGACTTGCGAGATGCCGACGCAGACGAGAAAAAAAGAAAAGCGCTCCTCGACAAACTGGGGGAAATTGCCGCGGTGTCGGAATAATTTAAATCCGATGACGAGCGCTACGTTTGGAGAGCCAGTGAAGCATGCGGTGATAACATTTCCAGCGGCTTTCAACGAGTCACAACGAATGGCAACAAAACAGGCCGGCCTGATTGCTGGTTTCGATGTTTTAGCAGTGATCAACGAGCCAACCGCCGCCGCGGCACTGCAGTGGTTGTATGAAAATCAACCTTATCGGCACAGAGAAGACCCTCCTCGTGTTTGACATGGGAGGTGGCACCACGTTCGTATCGATTGTCTCCAGCACTAAAGAAAGCATTCTCGTTCCTTCCACCAATGGCGTTGATGTTTTACTAAACGAGGAAGGTGATCGTTTAACACGAAGCGTTGTCTGTTGGCACGATTGGCCGGGTCAACATCAATGAATTCCCGAAAGAAACAATTTACGACGTCAATCGCCTCATGAGGCGAACATTCGGTAACCCTTCTGTGTTGCCTTGAAAAGTAATTCGACTTCATTATTTCCTGTTTTCTGTGATTCATAAAGTGGTTGCATTAAAATGAGTTTTTTTTGGCACGGAATAGACGCTGCTCGTATTTGACATGGAAGGTGGCACAACAGGCGTATCGATTGTCTCCAGCACCAAAGAAAGCATTCGCGTTACTTCAACCAATGGCGAACCTGACTTGGGCGGTGACCATTTTTATCAATTACTAGTAGGATAACCTCGTTCCGAGTATCCGAATCACACGCTACACTTTGAATGATTTCATTTCAGAAGTATCGTCGACGGCACAATTGAAATTACAAACATTGTTTTGGTCGGAGGTTCATCGAGGATGTCCTGGGTAAAATTTTTGTTCGTGAAGTCCATTCGCCAAAATGAAAAGTCTCCTTTCGACTTGTTGGCATGACACAGTGTCTCCTATTCCTTTTTGATTCGCCAGTTGGTTTGCGTGTGTGTGTTTGATGCTTGATTGAGCTGGCATATATTCCCGTCAGAAGTTGGTTCTCTCTCCGACTCCTAAATTAAACAAAATTCTGTCATTTTTTACTCTTTTTGATTCAGCAGAAACTGCTCATAACGAACCCAATCGTCTATTGTTAACTGTGGCCAGGCCATCTCATTATACTGCTGTGTAATTGATCGAAAGTCTTTTTTAATCAGATAGGAATTAAAATCACGCCTTTGTCGCCTTTTGTCGTCTCGAGACCCCTCGGAATAATCGGATTGGTCTATCGGGACCCGGTCGGTTTTAATTGGGCTTACCACGTGCCAATTCTCGGGAATATTTTAACAGTTGGCGTCCCCAACGCAACCCGTTATGGCCTGACCTGGGACGATTGGACGAAATGTGTACATTTTAGAAGACCTATTATGCATCATGCACCTAGAAATGGTTTACATAAATTGCGAGGGATTTATAATTTGAATAATTGATTTTGAGATGCCTGATATCGGCAAACCACGCCTAGCTCCTTTGAAGTGTGAAGTAAATTAAATTATAATGCTGTTAACCTTTGCAAAATACTGGATTCATAGGGTAAAGGTGGCATTGTCACCGAGTTCCGATATCCGAATAGCGAGATTGTCAATGACGAAAGTCTGGAGTGAATAATACGGTTTATTATTCGAGCATTGCTTATAGCGTGCACTGTATCGCCAAGTGTCCAATCTAAACGCACGTACAGGGTGGGGGAGGGTGTACTAGAATATTCGTTATTTGGTTAGAGCGAGTTCACGTCTGTAACCATTTAGACAAACTTTTGATTTGGAGACATCGGGTTGAACGTTCCTACTTAGAAAAATTCT
This sequence comes from Proteocephalus fallax, assembly GCA_028672205.1. Lineage (NCBI taxonomy): Eukaryota > Metazoa > Platyhelminthes > Cestoda > Proteocephalidea > Proteocephalidae > Proteocephalus > Proteocephalus fallax. Next base: position 265,163 of record JAPUBX010004044.1, on the reverse strand, counting down.
AGCAAAATGGCGTAACTCTTGCATGGTGCCGCATTGCTGCGACATTGTCAACAGGCGGAAGAAGCTTTTATCTGGCATGTAAAAATCATTGCAGAAATGTAAACGTATTGCTTGGAATGAATTATCATCATCAAGGTCCCACGAATAGCCGCTCGAAGCACATGATTTACGTGCAAACATCGGACCATTTGGAAAGGCCTCAATATTCAAGGCATACATTTACTTTTACATCTACTTAATTGCCACAAAACAAAATACACCCGGAGACATTATCTGCGGGTTTAGGGGAGCGGTACTGCCATTAGAAGGGGTAGTTGATGGTAGGCATTGCGGAAGTCGGTAACTCGGTTGGTCATTATACGGCGAGGTCAACGAAGCCAAAAAAGTGCTGAAAATCGTTTTCGCGAATCGGCCGGGAAAACTTTCGTATCTTCCGATACTAGTCGGTTTCCTCGCGGAAGATGAAGAGAGGCTTATAAGCTGGCATGAATTACGTCTGAATTAAATTATTTTAATAGTAAGCACGCCTAGGGCCTTCGAAGTATAAATTAAATTACGATGTTAATTTCGTGTATTTCGTTGGTTTTTACAAATAAATGTGTTGTAATGCATGACATGACAGGATAAGAGGCGGACATCTTGTCTTTCTAACTTTCCATGGTACGGAGTTCGATCTGGTGGTGTTTACGACCGTTCACTCAAAGTGAGGCAACTCACTTTCTTCCGCCATATAGGATGCCTTTCGCTCTCCCAACCCTCCGCAACCGGCAACCGCAGCCGCTCAACATCCTCCACACATCCTACATCGACATCCTCCCTTCTCCCATACTATGGACCAGTTGAGTAGTTACCCGTTATAAGGACCCGTCCCATTTTCGCCCAAAGCTCTTATTGTGTTCCAACTTATTCGTCTATCGCTTTCCTTATTATATCCTCTTTCGTAAGTGAACTTACACGATGCGTGTACGTTCTACTAATCTTCCTTCCTAAGTAAAGATCACTCGCCCAATTAAGTCGCCTTATTCATATAATAATAATTGTAGTGGCTTTATTGAGTTGACTGGCGTTTGGGGACACCCTCTGGTGGAATACAGGTTGCTATTAACTAATCCAATTTTCGTAGATCTCATTCCCACTGGGACACTACAGTGTGTTCAAACGGAAAGTTTCGTTAATATTTTAAAGCTGTTATTTGTAAGGAACCAATATCGACACAAGCCGCCAATTGATTAAAAAAGAGTAGTATCTTTTATTTCCACTAAATTTATTACTATGTATATGCAAAAAATAGGAAAATACTCGAATCATTTAATTAGATAATTATGGTGTTATTTTAACTCGCCTGTTTAATGGCCCCCACTTTGAGTTTGTGTGAATGCGACCATTTATTTGCCTTCAATATATTATGATATCGGCAACAACAGTTTGCGCTGACTGTGATTCACCTTACCCTCAATGGGCTTCCATAAATCGTGGAGTTTATATTTGTGATGAGTGTAATTCTATACATAGACAACTTGGACGACTTGTCAGCCATGTAATCTACGTTTATGCCTATGACTCCTTATTTGTAGACTAAACATTTGTATAAGTCGCTTTGGAGACCGTCTCAACTCTTTATGGTACAATATCTTAATAAGGCCGGTGCAAACCGATTTTGGGAACATTTATTACTGGAAACCTTATTGAATAAAAATCGGGACTCCAATACCACACAAGCATTTAATAAAAAACCGTTACCAGATTCTCCGCTTCACCCCAGCAAAGCAGATTTTATTCGCGAAAAGTACTTATTCCGTGGATTTTTCAAGAAACCTGCTGTTGTCCATCCTGATGATCTCAATCAACAACTTCACGCGAGTGTTCGAACCGCTGTTTTAGAAACTAGTCTTTATCTTCTGGCCTTGGTAGATTTATATTTCATCATTAATTATTTTTCTACAAGGGCGCAAACCCTAATTTTATCCACCCCGTCAAAGGAACATCTCCCGTTCATGTTGCCTGCCAGAACGAGCAGATCGCACAATTGGAATTGCTTATCGCTTATGGTGGTGACGTGTGTCTACGTTCGCGTAAAGGCGTTTCGCCGCTTGAAGTAAGTATTTTTAAGCCGTAGATAATTTATTGATTCTTATGTTAGAATTCTCGTTATTTATGAGCTATCTGCATCGCCATTTTCATGCTTTTTCAGTAGTTGCATTTTCCATCAATATAATGTGTATGCTAAATGCATTTTTGTACGTTTTTTGTCTTGTCGGAAAACTTGAATAGAAAATAATTAGTATTTTTCTATGCAATTACGTTTGTGGCTTTTTGCGTAATATGCTTATTGGCACAAATTGGGTTTGATTTTGTTTCCCATTTACTGAATCGAAATTTTGAAAACAAATATTTATCATTGCTGCCTTTGTGATGATCATGTACGATGAATGCTGGACTTCGTTGCTGTTCGATTGTGTATTCCAATTACCATATCGTTAATAATAATTGTTCCCATGTCGTCTGGTTATTTCGCAATCATAATTGAGGATTCATTTAAGACAAAGACGGGTTCCTAATTAGACGGGCCCTTTGGCGTTTTCGATTGGACACTGACAGTGCCTGGATTCCTCGATTATTGTCTATAGATTGCGGTTCGATCCGAGACTCCGTCAATATGAACACGCTTCATCACTCCTATATTTTACGCTCTCCATTTGGGGCTCCGTTGTGTGTCTGTCAGCTCCCTCGCTCTGTTGGTGATGGACCCAGGTTCGATTCCCAGATGAAGCATCCACTGCGGGTGGCACTAGGGATGTCGCCACCTGTAAAAATATTCCCGAGAAACTGTATGGGAAGCCCCAATGAAGCCGGTTTATTCTCTGGTGGGAGATTTGGGAACCTGAATGCGTCCCCATGGTCATCCGTCGAGGGGGTTGAATTGGTCGCCGCTGCGCCTTTCAAAACCTAACAGACTCTCAGGGTCCACACGTTGAACTCGGGTCGGTTATTAAACACCCGGATGATGCAGCAGTTTGTTTCCGCCATCCGTGGGGCAGTCTCCGAGGTGCTTGATCACAGGTCGCACGCTGATAGGCTCTGCTATCGTGAGGTTTTGTGTGTGCATGTACACTCACACATTTACTTTATCATAGGGAACTGGGCGATTTAATGTTTGCTGGCTTTGTACGGCCATCTCCTTTCAGAGGATGATCCGTCTTCTTCCGCACTCTTCAATCGAGGATGCCAAACGTGATCGTACTTGGGTGTCGTCGATTTTGTGCGCAGTGCGAGTGTTCCAGTCACCTGTTGCGAGTAGAATGTAGCCTTTGGGGAATTTCTTTACTGCTTCCTGACAAATTCATCCTTCTGCTATTGTGGAGGCGTACACGGTAATAGCGAAACGATTGAAGGGTCTGCCGCGAAAACGGATTAGGAACAGTCTTGCAGATATCAGTTCCCGTGGGAGCCGAGCGTTGCTGACACTGCCCCAAACTCCAAATAAGACCCTAGAAACCGCAGTTTTCGGTGGGCCCACTGTGGTGGAAGCAGTAGTCAGAGTTTTCACCGGTCCCCAACGTTCTCCAAAATTTGGTAGACGGACTTCCGAGAGCCTGGCTACATCGATGCGGTAGTCATGTGGCGAGATAGGGGGTGGGCGGTGATACATTGGCTTCCTGTGTCTATAAGTGTTCTCACGTTCACGTAGCCAATTTGTGGATTGCTGTGGAGGGAGTTGGTGTGGTTTTGTGGGTTCTGAGGAATTTTTAGGTGCCAAGCGACTTCGCAGAGGCAGGCTACGTCGTGTGGCTTGTTGACGGTGATGCATTGGTTGTCGGTGTCCAACAGAGTTCTGAAATTACAGGAGGGGATTTTCCGGGTTCCCAGCTAACTGGTTTGTTAGCGCGGCCGCTAAAGCGGGGGTGGTCGAGGAGCGTCGCTGAAGTCTGATTTCTCCGAAGAGTTAGGGGCCATAACGGGGTTTTGAGAAAGGATGAACGAGCGTCATTAATTTTCCGAATTGAAGCTGCCTATGGACGATGAATTGATAGCTACCTAGTGGCACCCGCACAGACTGTTCGTTCAGTCGCTCTAGCCTTTGCACGCGTCGATTTAATGTTTTTTGTGCGTGCGTGTCTCTTAACAAAGCCGAAAGACACGAGTGGATTGCGTCGCGTTTATTGATATTGAACGAGTTCAAACCAATCTGCAGCCGTGACTGGTCAATGACTGGGTAGGCGTGAACTCAGCCGGTTTCCGGCACTCGATATCCAAGTCGCTTGACTGAAGGTCGCGGCGACCCCAGGGCCACCCGAGATAAAATGGTTCGCCTTTAGTGCAATCAGCACTCTAGATAAGGTCCTTTCGTCCGAGACATTGGCACCCAATGAAAAGGCTATCCCGGCTTTTAATAAAACAAAATGTCTCCTGGCTTCCAAAATGGCTTTAAACAAACCGTCCAGCTTGTAAGAAAACCTTATGTTTGTGTGGCACGTGTCCCACCAAATAATTTGTTACTTTTTGAAATCGACAGCCGAATCTCTGTTCCGGTTCGCGGACCAATGACCTTGCGCCGTTATGCGCGAGTCACCCCTTGCCGGTTGCGAGATCGCGAATCGCCTCCACAATGCAGCCTTCTGATTGGGCTAAACGGGGTTACTTAAAAAGGGGAAAAGCAACAAATTGAACCATTGATTTACTCCAAATGGTTGCTGCGAAGGCAAGTCGTATTAGTGGGTGTTCGTGTGTCCGACATGATTTATTGTCGGCATCAATCTTCGCATCACTGACCCTTAATTGCAGAGGGTAATGGTAGTCGCGTTCAGGATGTACTTAACTAGTTAGGTGATCTTTTAACACGAAGTGTTGTCTGTTGGCACAATTGCCCTGGGCAACATCAATGAATAACCGAAAGAAACAATTTACGGCGTCAATCGCCTCATGAGGCGAACATTCGGCGACCCTTCTGTGTGGCCTTGAAAAGTAATTCGACTTCGTTATTTCCTGTGATTCATAAACTGGTTGCATTAAAATGAGTTTTTTTGGCACGGAGTAGACGCTGCTCGTATTTGACATGGAAGGTGGCAGAACAGGCGTATCGATTGTCTCCAGCACCAAAGAAGGCATTCGCGCTACCTCAACCAATGGCGAACCTGACTTGGAGCACTGGGGACGACGGTGCCGCCTCTAAAATCTTCCCATGAAAGAGGTTGGTGTCGCGCAAAAAATGCCAAGATTCGCCTGTTATGTGATTTCCCACCTTGAGGGGACAAATAATAAAATCACACCTTTGGGGTTCCACGGTTTCTGGCGAATATTCTGCCTAGTGGCAGCCACGGTGGTTACCCACTTTAATCTCCTTTCTTGTATCAAGTAATTTAAGTATCGCGCTCGCTTGATAAGGTCACACCGCTAATCGCCTCGTCAAAGCCAACCTGTATTTCTGCATACCGAGGTTTCCTATGAGTAGTATCTATATTTGTTTTATCTTTTCAAAAGAACACCGCCATTTGCTCCCCCTTAAATTGAGACTGAAATTCGTCCATAACACACCCACGTAATACGCTTCGTGCCAAGACGCCAATCGCACCTGTGCGACACTCTGCTTCATGGGTGTTGTCATGACGATTCTAGGGAATATATTTCAGTTGACAGCGTCCCCAGTGGTGTCATCCTCGATGACGCGACTTGGATTCTACTTCCGCGTCGCGACAAGACGCCACCCCACATCTGTCTGTCCTGGAGTGGTGGTGGTCATGCTGGCCGTCTTGGGTGGCTGATTCATCCACACTGGTGCTCCAGACGAAATCTCTTAATCGAGATGGTGCTTAGTCGGCCATCTTTTTAATTAGCTGCGCTCGTGGGGAGGGCGGGTGTGCCTTCACCCACGCCCTTTTATCTATGCCCAAGGACGACTCTTCTCTGCAAATGTGTCATTAGCGTCGTCGCGACTGCATCCCACGAGAGCCGGTTGCTCATCGTCAGACACGAAGGACGCCTAGCCGCTTATTTGATGTTTATAAGCACCGCACAAGGGACAGCCAAATTCGACCCTCCACAAATCTCGCCTTAATTCAAGCCTCCAACACAAACGTTCCCCACCTCCTTCCCGAATAAACGCGCCTGCTGGGGTTTTTGTGTTCTTTTGTGGAAGCCGTTGTTGTTGTGCTTTTTAAAAATATTAATTGCACGAGTTGCACCGGAGTCGTCGCCACCTGTGGTGGTGCCTCTTTATATTCCCAAGAAGCTGCAAATCTCATTAACGTAGCAACCTCATTGAAGCACGAGAGAAATGCCCCAAGCCGTGAAAGAGGGATCTTCACTCTGTTCGGGAGAGTCGGGTCGCCAAAGCGTGCGCGACCTACCCGAAGGCAATGTGTCCTTTTGTTCGCGTTTTGGCCAATGAGAACAGTAGGCCAATAAGCTCTTGGCATGCTGCTTACAAATGACTAACAGGGGAAGTAAAACGGATGAGCCTGTAGATGTATGCATATCTATATCAACAAACTCACAACTTCTCTCTGTTGCTTTTATGTTCCGTATGTTTGGCGACAAGTCCGACGACACGTGGCTTGCGCGAATGAGCTTATCTTTTCCTGTCACCTCCATACAATCTCACAATGTTTTCCTTTCCGAGGTTGCCATCGCTCTCCATGCTCTCATCTTCTAAATTGCGTTCGAGAATGTGCCGAATAAGTCGTCTTCGGTCGATTCGTGCTTCAACTAACGACGTTGTAGGAAATTGAAAGGATGAGCCGGGTCTTACGCCATGTGTGCAACAATTCTGATCTTCCAGATTGCCCTCGAGAAGGTGCGCCACATGTCCTCTCCCCCCCTGATGGAGTCCACCGCCGCGCCTTCCAATGGAACCACCGTCGCCACCTCCTTCGTTCCCTGGTCGCCCTTAATCGACTGCGTCGTCGCCACCTACTACGAGGTTACAGACGGCCTATCCTTCTACCTGTGCCGTCGAGTGCCGAACCACAAGGCGGCTATCTTCATGGCGTCCACGCCGACCACGATGACGACGACGACGACGACAAAAGCCGCCGTCGCCAGTCCCACAACCAATGGCGGGGGGCCATTCAAAGCCTTCTACGGAGCGGGCCACTTCCTGGTTGCTCCGACCTCTGTCAACGAGTCCCTCGAGGCAATCATCGGGGACTGCGGCGATAACAGTGTCGACAGACAGGTCAGGGCGCGGTCGCAAATCACCCAACTGGACAATGTCGCCTTTGAGGTGGGTCGCTTAGTTGGTCAGTCATCGAGGTCACAAGGCGATTTTCTCAAACCCCCATTTGTGTTTTTGGCAGCACACCTCCCTAGGGAAACCCACCATTGGTTTATTGGAATGGCTGTTTCGAAGAGGCGACCCTAGGCCAGTTTCTAGGCGATTGAGGCCCAGTCCTTGACAATTGCCAGCCATTTTTACGGCCCCTTCCCCTGCGGGCTTACGACTAAAGGCAGCGGTTTGGCAGTCGTGTGTGTGGGTGGGTGTGTGTTCGTGCGCGTGGAACGTGACCAAACCACAGCAGCTGCAAACGGTGTTTTAAAAAGGTGTGGTTCCTTTTTTGGCAGCGTCGGATTATTTCATTCTCTGGAGGGTTGGCCGCGTTGGTTTGCTATTGAGATTCACGGCAGACCGCGGTGGTAGAACACTTTCAGTTTATTCGTCTCGCAACCGTGTGGGCAGATCTCATATCGACGGGACGCTACAATCTGGTCGCATCCAGAGCTACCGTGCGGGCGTCTCTTGTCGAGGAGAAGTCGTTTGGAAGGGTCAGATGACTGCGGGTGGGTCTGGGGAGGCCACAGATTAAAATATTCCCGAGAATTTCCCCCTGCCGAGCCAACACCAATTAGGCCGCTTTATCCTCCGCGCAAATTTGAACTTTGGAGGCCTCGTCGTTCCTACTCGTCTACTCGTCCCCACAAAAGACCCAGGGTTGCGTCATGCGCCAGTAATCCAGTGTCTCCATCTCTAAAATATTATATTCGCGGCTAGGCACCTTTTGGTGTGAGAGGGTAACCGCCGCTGGTGCGTCACGGCAGTGCGAACCACTAGGAGTTATTCACGTTAGTTTGGGTGTGAAAATATCGATGAAGGGTTTGGTTTTTTTGTGGAATCGGAGAGTGCTTTTATTACCTTCACTTATTATCCTTTTTGCGTTCGGTGACATCGTTTGAGGTTTCTGTAAATTAAAGTAACCTCGTTTTACTAATGAAAACCCTAAAGTAATGCCGGAAAAGCCTTTATTTTTCATTTTATTTTGCCAATGGTTTTCCGTAATTTCCCCGTTGGTCATTTGTAAGCCAAGCATGCCCAGCGCTCATCGGCTCTGTCTTGACCAAAACGCGAATAAAGAAAGAAAAAACATTGTGAGATTGTATGGAGGTGAGAGGAAAAGATAAGCTCATTCACGCAAGCCACTTGTCGTCTGACTTGTCGCCAAACATACGGAACATAAAAGCAACAGAGAGAAGTTGTGGGTTTGTTGATATAGATATAGATATGCATACATCTACATGGCCTTGTTTGCCTTCCTTTGTTTTAGTCCACCACATTTATATTGATTTCGGTTCTTTCCCTCCCTCCCTCTCTCGATCTCAATTTTTAATTCTCCTCCTCCTAAAGGATAAACGGATCTGGGGAATATTTAACATGCAGGAATCATCGGACACATTTACCGAAATAGTACAGTTTAAAAGCACCCCATTTTCACGCCCTTCTTGGCGTGTGTAACCTCGGGATCAGTGAAGTGGCCTTTTCTTCGGCTTATTGATCCTAATATCCACACGACCCACAGGGATATCATTTCCCGTGTGTTGCACCTTCCATAGAATCTCTGCATCGACGTCTACGACGAGGCCGAACGACGCCTCTCCAACTCCTTCCTGGAGCCGGCACTCACAACCACAACCACCCTCGCCAACGACCACCACCACCGAACCCAGCTGCTTCCGCCGACCTCCTCTTCCTCAGCCGCCCACAGAAACACCTCCACCGGTCGACCCCACTCGATGACCCCGCTTGGGGGCGATGCCCCCCCATCCCAGCTCCCTCCCCCCTCCACTACGACCACCACCACCACCAGCCCCTCACTCATCCTCTTCTTCCTCCCTCCCAACACGTCGTACAGCACTGTGCGGAACCAGGCCCGCCAGAAGCTGGGGCGTCTCTCGATGACGGAGTTCAGGGCGCTCTGTGTCGACATGCTCAACGAGGCCTCTTGTCGCCTGCCCGCCCTGATGGAATCAACCTACACGGTACCGTTTGCAGTCATCAAACCGAAACAGCGCAGCCCGGATGCTGAGACCAGCGCTGCCATCGAGTCGGTGCAGGAGGGCGGCCGAGCGGTGTGTGGACCGGTGAACACTATCCAACAGACCTCCTTCGAAGATCCAGTGTATGATCAGGTCGGTTTTGTAGTGACCACTCTTGAGACCAGTTAAATTAGGGATGATGCTGCAGTCAGCCTCCAGGCACATCGCTGCGCCCGGTTTAGTCACCTACGCCTAGCGCGCGTGGTTGCTTGACGGTACATTCTGGAGGTTTGCTTGCTTGGTTTGTGTGTCCATCTCCTGGTTGAGGATGAATCGGCTCATCTGTCTTCCGTTGTCGCGTATTTCAGGACTACTCATAACCTGTTAGTAGCCATGTTAAATTGACTTAATTTCAGGTCGCAATCGAAACGGAGGCATGCAGTGCAAGTCGTAGTTCTAACAACCAAACGACCCCTGTTACCTCGACCAGCAAGTCAGTCGCTGCCCCTTTGACCTCTGACAGCGTAACCGAGAGCGGGGACCCCTTTGGCGAGCAGAGTTCGGCGTCGAACGCGGAGTACATCTCCAACACGGACGCCAACCCGCCCGCCAATCCTGATCCACAACAACAGCTCCTTGTTGTTACCCAGGGAAACGGGAGTGATGACCAACCGACCAGTGTCTCGCCGGGCATCGAGTCGCGCCCTGGGCGGCTGCCCGGTTCCAGGAGACTGCATCTGGCGTCGACCGGTCGTCTGGCCGCGTACAGGTGGGTCACCGAAACCGTTGTAGTTGGCGTCCCCAGTGCCACCCGTAGAGGTCTGACCAGACGTAAATCTAATCTATTTCGAGGCTACTTTATTTGGTGTCAGTAGGGTTGGGTGCTCAGTCGGTTATTAAGGTCTAGCAAATTAGCTTTAAGAGGAGATTTTACAGGAGGCGTTCCACAAGTCGCGTAAAACCCGCTGGTCCTCCAACGAGACTAGCCACCGCACAAAGATTCACATATATTCCGTGCTGTGCTATCCGAAAGCGGACTAGCTAGCGGTTCTCGCCGCTGGAACCTCGTCCTCTAGCAAGAGAGGAGATAGCAAGCTTACATTACATTTTGTAAATAGTCCAAGTTTATTCCTGGAAACCCGAATTCGTCAAAGGGCAATGCGGTGACCGAGCGGTGTCTTTTTTGTTTCCCAGAGCCAGCGTTCCCGCCTCAAGTTACGGTCCCTCCTTCTCGGGCCTCCACAAACCCCTCATTAACAACAACAACAACAAGAACAGCGCCGTGGCCTCCATCTCGTCCTCGCAGAGTTCCCTCGACCGCCGCGTCGTGCCCGCCGGGCCGCACCATCGCCCGACGCTCCGGTCGATAGAGATCCAGGCGACAGCGCCCTGCTGCGAAGAGGCCTGGCAGGAGATGTCGCGTCTGCAGAAGGAGAATCTGGCGTTGCGGGAGGACCTCCAGAAAGGCGACCTCGAGAGGGCAGATCTGGCCACACGCCTCAAGAACCTCGAGGTCGTGTGTCAACGCCTCGTCGAGGAAAACGTAGGTCGTTGTTGTTGTTGTTGTTGTTGTTGTTGCAGAGTGTCTTCGTGACTTCGTGAGCCCTCCCGTGCAGAGTTTGAAGCGGGTTGCTATTTCAGTGGGTTTTGCAAAGTGTTACTAGGCGCGCCTAGTCGGAGTCCCTAGGCGGTAGTCAGGACAGAAGACTCCTCCTCGTGAATGTCGTGAATTTTAGCCGCCAACGCACTGGGACTGCGGGTAGGAGGTCAGGTCAGAGCAACTTGCAGTCCAGCGCCACACGGCGTAGACCGATTGTAGGTCCATGCGCACTACACCTGCTTTGACGGTGTCGATCAACGTATCCCAGCGTCGGCCAGGGCATGCTGATGGCGAAAGACAGAGGTTTGAGTGCCGAACCACTGTAGCCGACGGGTGGACTCCGCAACGACTCCCATCTCTTCGTTGGAGAGCTTGACCCACCAGCTCCCTCGGGAGATTGTTGAGTTGTCATGACGTGGTGCTGGCGGTGGAACAAGCTGTCTCGAGTGTAATTGGTTAATGCGCGTCCCTGTTTTACAGACAGCCCTAAAAGCCGCCTTCTCGGCGGGAATGGTCATGTCGCACAACAGCACCAATGGCACCAAACAGCAACCGCACCAAGAACAGCTGACGCCATCCACGGACGCCGCTGCGACCCGTGCCTCCCCAGAGCCGCAGAAAACGACGCAGAATGACGACTCTTTCGAAGACGACGACGACGAGATCGAGTACGCCTACAACAACGATGACGTCTCCAAGGCGACGTCTGCGTCCCACAGCAACTACGCCGTGGGCAGCCAGTGTCTCGACTCGGGCATCCTCCTGCGACAAGGCATAACTCTGTGGGGAAAATCGTCGTCGCCAGCGGACGTGGGGGACAGTAAAAAGACATCCACGGAGGCGGTGACCGCTTCCTCCTTCCCCACGTCTGCTGTTGCTCCCCATCCACCTTCCCGGACCTACGTCAACCTCAAGGACTCTGCCGTCACTAGACCCTCCCCTAGCAATGCTAACAATGTTAACGCCGGCAAAGAGCTGTGTGCTGCGCCACCACGTGAGTTTCTTTCCCTCAAGTAATCGGTAGATCTCGACCTTGAGAACCCACGATTGTATGAGGTAACAGTGCCACGCCGTGTGGGCCCTTAAATGAGGGATGAGGATGATGAGCGCGGCGGCTAGGGTCAACGAGTCAGGTATTTTGGGGATGAAATGTACATGTGCCACAACAGATGGGCATTTGCCGCTGTTGTAGATTGATTGGGTAGAACGAGGAACCTCTTCTGCCCCGTTTCTCCATTCTCATTGGCCCATTCCCGCTTTATCTAGAGAGTCAAGTTCGTCGACGCGTCCACATTTCTCGAAGACACTCACTCCCATTTGGCTTCCATTGTCGATGAGCCTAACTACTACTACTACTAATACTCTTGCGACTTGGTGGCGTTTTTTGCTTTACACACAATAAATAAACTTTCTCGTGTTGTCTACACACCTACTCTAATCTACTCACACAAATCCGACTTATGCACCGGAACCACAATTCTACTAACAGTAATAATCGACTCACCCGCAATTCGTATTGTAAATTGGATTTCCGCCGAGGACGATTTTGATTGGTTGTGTTCGGGTACACCGGTTTCGACCGACCAATCAAATGGTGGGCTCCGTTGTGGTCGGCTTGGTGTCGCTGGCATTTCAGTAAAGAAGTTCAAGATTCTCCGTGAACTGACAAGAGCCAACAGATGCTATGGACAAATTAGATTTTGTATTCGATTTCGGGCCGATTCGTTTATCTTCTGCTGCTGCCTCGATTGGAGAGGTTTCTTTGCTAGCGCCCTTTGTAGATTCTGCTTAGAGAGGATGAACCGGCTTCTGCTTCATGAGCGGCTGTGTCACCGTAGATTCTTGTCTACTTCTGGCTCCAGCTGCGCACTCCATAGACGGGCTGCAAACCCAGGCGTTCCATGTCGGTTTTGATCGTGACATCGAAGTCGTTGATTTTGGTATCCAAGAGGCACTCGGGTTGGTCTGTTTCGGTCCCAATGGCAATGGAGGTGGTGATTTGTTGTTGGGTCGGTCCCCAGCACCGCCATCTGGCTTCTGTTCATCGATCGGCGGTGGGGGGCACCTCTAGCCTTTGACCAATCACAAGTGCGTTCTCCCAGGTGGCAGCAGCAGGCATCTTCGTTTCGATGGAATAAAACCGCCCCTTTCTGGTCGTTGAATGTTCCAGTAGATCCCCGAAACCTGTCCACCGGTATGAGTGCGCCAGGCGGCGGTGAATGAACGACCACTTCCGCAACACCCCCATAAACATCTCATCTCTCTTCACACACACGCGGGATGCCTCTATTCCGTTTTTTCGTCCTCATCGACTTGATTCGCGCTTTCGGTGCTACGTGGTGCGTGATAACCTCGCTCAATGCTGTGTAATTCATCGGCCATATTCAAGGGGCCGTGATATTTAATCGTGGGCTGCCCTGGGGGTTCAAAGTAAACGATTGTCGTGTGTTTCGCGAGCACTCGCATCTTTTGCCGTGATGCCAACGAATGTGGCACCATGTCGGCATCCAAAAAATCCTGTTTATATCTAGTAGTTGGTTTTTTTCACACCCCTGTTTACCCTTTCGTGGCATAAGCCTGCACATCGCATTTGACAAACATGATATTCTTCGAGAGTTGATATGTGTAAACCTATTCTGCATCTGCTATGTAGAATCGCCGATTCCTGTATCGATTTTGTTTGTGTACCTTTTAATGCCCCCTTAATGTTCCTCGTAACCTCGATAAAGCGAATGCCCTTATTATTAACCCTTGGCAGCTGCATCACCCACCCACACACACACCCTCCCCCCCCTAGAATAATGTATTCAGTGGATTATCTATGCCCTCCATTGGAGACATCATTCTTCAACTGCATTTCTCGTACATCAGGTGACCCCCTGCCCATCGTGGAGGCCCCAATCATTGACACTCCGTTTTCTTGAAAATCGCCCACATACTTCATCAAATACACCATTCTTCCATTCGGTATCAATGTAAATATTTTCGCTATGCCGTTCAATATCCACAATAGCGGCTGTATATCGTTTCAATTAGGGGTCATTCCATATTGTAGTCAGTTGACCTTTTCATCTACGAGGTCACCCCTCCCACCCCCTCTCTATTCGCGTGTCTCTATGTACATCTCTGTGTGTAGACAATGCCGTTTGATTCCACTATTCAATGCTTGTTTGTGCTGGTGACCTTAATAACGCGATTAAAATAAGTACTAACCGATTTTGGCTCAGAGATTCAGATGTCCTCGGTAGATACCGGTGAAGGTTTGTCTCTGTTTGCACTTTCCACAACTCACCCACGCACACGTAAATTAATAACCAATAAAGAAATGTTTGTCGCGGGGGGTTGCGGTGGTTTTAGACGAATCAGAAGTCTCGGGCGACTACACGGCGCCCAATGAAACGGGAACCCCCAGTCCCGCGCCCACGCAGGTGCCACTGGTGCGCACAGCGGCCCTTTTCCAGCGTCCCCCACCGCCACCGGTCCTGCCATCTTCGACCGCGGGGGAACTCTCTCCACCGCCTCCCGCAGTCGTCCCCAGCAGTGGCGGTCCTCTGCAGACCGGCAAAACCGGTTCCAGCGGACAGGCTATCTGGAAGCATCCCCCCTACGAGAAAATTGTTCGTGGGGTGGAGTGTATCATTGTGCGCATACGGGGTCTTCTCAACGTGAGTGTTGATTGGGTTGTTCCATTCGAAGGCCCCTACGGGGAATGTTGTGTCCAGGATTTCTAGTAACATTTGGAGGGGGGTCTTGTTGTTGTCGTTTTCAAAACGCTCATTTTGTGGGCAGAAGGTTTGCTCCAGCAGTCGTAGCCCCTGGACGGGGTAGGCTGCCTCTTCGGGTGGTACTGCAGAGATAATCGTCATGGAAATGACACCCCGGGCGCCGGTTCATCTTCTGGCGGGAAGCAGCCATACGAAACAATGGCGAAAGTGTTTGCTAGGCCAGATTCAGTCGAGTGTGCGACACGTAGCACCCCTTAACTGTGGTGTTCATCTTCTACGCCGTAGGCGGCCAACTCGCATCGGCCAACGGACCTCGTGCGTTCATCACAACTCATCCAGGCGGCCGTCCAAGACCTCGTGGTCCTGTTCCCCCCAATCAGCAAGTGCCAACAGGCAGTCGGCGCGGCTCTCACCAGTCTGATGTCGAATTCGCAGAAGCTGCGCCTCCACTGCGAGAACACGGCCGCGGCGGCCACGGCCACCGAGGTGTCTCCATCGGGGTCGTCTGGACCCACAAACAGTCAGCTGATAAACTTCGCCCACGAGATCGCCAGCGCCGCAAAGAAAATACTCAACTTCTACCAATCGGAGCGACAGTAGTCGTCCCCTCTCAATATCGATCTCTCCCCCACCTCCCTATCTCTGTCTGTAAATATCCCCAACCCGTAGTAAGCCTAGTCATCTTCTATTTACTTGGTCACCTGCTTTTATTATATGGCATGTAACAGTGCAAAGCAAATCAGCACGGATATATTGATATCAAATGTTTTTTTGCTCCTGCGGAGGAAGTCGATGAATTTTTCCTGAGAGTTTGGTAGAGGTGCCGTGCCCAGCGTCACCTGGCTTTGTTCGAGGGGCGCCCCCTGCCTTCACACAGTCAGGTGCATCCTGCAAGGCAGCAGGAATATGTGCGATAGAGTGTTCACCGCCTTCCCGAAATGGATCTCCTTCGTGTGTTCACTGTTGAGTCCACCTGTCAGCAGTTAACCGGGGTTTAGCGTGCAGCTACTTGGAGCCATGAGTAGTGTGTAAAGCGGCGATCAAAGACCGGCGAATACCCTAAGGCGTGATACACCCGCGACCAGAGGCGCTACTCCTACCCGACACCCCCGTTTGGAACCAAAAATCGCACGCACGGTCAAGAAATTCTATAGTTAATAGGTTAACAAACAAGTAGATTTCGAAAATAAAATTAAAACCCCGTTTACCGAGGCCAGGTCCGTAGCAGCTAGCCAAGAGATGCCTGCTCATCTTCTTCCATGAGCGTTTGATACATTTCGTTTACGCTCTGGAAGACGTGCTCGGGACCCAAGAGAGCTTCTTTAGCAGGATCAAGTCGCACCTCTTCCAATAACTGCTGAGAGGTAATTCCAGTCAGAACGCAGGCGGTATGAAGACCATGAGCTTTGCCGAATTGAATGTCGGTGTCAAGTCTGGAGATACAAAATTAATGAGGTCCCGTAAAACGGTCTTACCTGTCACCGATCATTATTGTCGTTTCCGGTGTCGTTCCATAATTTTCCATAATAAAGTCCCACATAGGTTTGGAAGGTTTTCCAAACACCATCGGCTCAATACCAGATGCTTTTCGAACCGATGCAACAAGCGAACCAGTACCTAAAGTGAAACAACATTGGAGGAGGAAAATAGTGTGCTTAAAACTGATGGTCTGAAGAACGTACTTACCGGGCAAGGAGTACCCTTTACAGGGAAGAAGTGCATCTTCGTTAGTTGCATAAAATGGAACGCCATTCATAATGTAGCTGACGGCTTTCATTAATTTGATGTAATTAAAGTGGCTATCGTAACCTACGATGACACCACTAACCTAAATCATTTCACAGTTGCCTCGTCTAACAATTTCTGTACCTTTTTGTTTAGATGAGAAGCATCAAATTCAGAACTAGTGGTGACATCTGGCTATAGGAATCATTTCGAAAAAAAGACAAAAATTACCCCAATGCCCGTGTGTTCGATTCCAACTTTGTCGAGTTCTAGGCCTATTCCTTCTTCACCGACGACATACATTAGACCATTAACTCCTTTTTTCGCCAACGTGTAAGCAACGACATTGGAAACGCAGACAATCTCGGACTAAACAGACATAAAAAACCAGTCGAAAACCAACTGCTTCAAACGCAAGACCCAATTCGCTACACTTTTCGACATACTGCTCTGATGATTTTTTGCTGTTGTTTGTAACAAGGAAAATTCGGCGGCCCGTTTTTTTGAGGTACTGGAGGAAAAGGTAAGCTCCATCGATGAGACAATTGGAGTCCCAAAGTGTACCTATGGTATAATAAAATAAATTTATCTTACCATCGGCATCAAATATAAAAGTATTACAAGACCGCAGCATTCGGATTAATTTGCCGACTGCGTAAATAATGCACACATATTCGAGTCGTGATCATTGAAACAATATAAATATACAAAAGAGATAAAACAAACCAACACATGTATGTTTGGCCGTCTGTATGAATTGAGCTATAGTTAAAACATTCAATTTCTTTAAATAAAAAGCGATCAAGGCCTTCATATTTGGAATATATTTATTGAAATAGCATATGCAAGCTCACGCATCGGTTTGCTTAATGTAATTCGCGGTCGCTATCCTGCAAATGCATCACTTCCCGCTCTTTCGTCGTTAAATTATCAACAAAGTTGAAGATTTCCATTTTCCACCCACTACAACCTTTTTTTAAACATGTCGACGCGATCTGTCTGATTTCAATTATGCGCCCATTACACTACACTTACACTTAGTCCACATATTTGTGTCTCATTCTTCTCTGTATTCATGACGTAAACGTTCGCCCATCCCATTCAGACGACTGATTTGTGGTTGGTCTAACAAAAATATATAGCAAGGTCATCGAAGTCTATTAACGTTGTCCTGTAACGCCCCTGTCTTTTACCAGGACATCGCGCGGGATTTGAAGGACACAATGTCGACTACGCGCCAATAGGACTCGATCTTGTGTCAACCAGTGTGACCACACACTCTCTCCTTCAATACAGGATGCCTCACACTGGATCGAACAAGGACACAGCTGCCTTCATCCACAGTCGACAAGACACGAGCAACTTCCTAACTTTCCCAGCTCATGGACAAGCACCGTAGTTTTATCGTTATAAAGACCCATCCCGTTCTTACCCAAAGTCTACATAACCTCACCATGTATTTATATCCGTTTCAATTTTCTGTTCATCTCATTATATCCATTCATTTCATTTTAATGCGTCTCTTCATGATGGCTGCCTGGGACGTGTATTCATGTTCTACCCGCAGCGAAGGTCTTATATTTCTTAGGTCAGAACCCCACAATTTGACGAGCGTCACAGTCCCAAAAATTTCGTATCCATTCCCTCTATCTCCAGAGCCAGTGTTATTCAACAACCGTCTTCAGATTTTTCACGGCGCAAATTGCCCAATTACGGAACTATTCCTATCCAGATCACAACTGTGGTTAATCAGTCAAATTCGTATTTTGTGGATGGGCTTTTCGGAACATCGAAATCTAGCGAACCTTGGAAAAATCTGCACAGAATGACGGGTAACCGTCGATCATATCTTCCAAGTAGACCCCTTATCCATTTATATGTAACTCTGGTTGAATCCTTAATTCGAACACTTATCTACCCGACCTCGAATCCGGCTGCTACCAATGGCTCGACGGCGGATTGGCAAGACAGGACAATCCACGGTTCTTTAACTGGCTCCCCGAGATTTTTCCAATTGTCACCCAACTCTTCAATTATTCGCTAGGGGAATGCTCTTTTCCTTAGGAAAAAGCCTAATGGTTCCGCTTGACGTGTTAACTTTTGACATATCACGAACTCCTCTTTGTGTTTTATAAGTGATTGACAAATTCCGGTTTGCCTTTGTGGACAAAATAGAAGCAACCTTGATGCTGTGGGCGCATTTTCCGATACGTTCCATGGTTCATTGAAATCCAGAGCGAAAACCGTATAGGGACTATTTTCTGATTTAACTTGGACATTAACACAATTGCACGCTACTGCATCCTATCTCCAATTTGTGAACATTGCGTGGAAGGATGGTTGATAAATCGGCTTCAAAATTATTTATCGAATCCTCACAAGCACATAAGAATCAGAACCGAAGCCGCTTCATCTTTCCCGACTTATTGCAGTGTTCTGCGCGGCTCATTGCTTTCTCCCTACCTTTAAAACGCCTAGCGTTAAGTTTACTTATGGCGTTACAATCATCAGATGCACGGACGACCTGACTTTAGGTTATGCATGTAAAACGAAATGGTCTTCTGCCGAACACATCAGAATGTATCTTTATTACGTTTTCACTGAGAGCAGGCTATGCTCTCAAGAGTATCGTTCTATGCCAGTTCACTAGTTGTACATTCTTCGCTGCTGGTACATTAGATGACCCCTTCCTTCCACACAATTAAAGTTCATCGAAATTTGAATGTCTTCGAACAATGCGCAGGACATAACGTTCAATACCAACGGCGGCATATCGAAATTCGGTTATTCCTTATTTAAAGTTTCGCCAGAGCAGATGTAGTAGGAACTCAACGACAGGTTTCGTATATAGCATTGTTATATAATTTTTTTATGCTGAAATTTTTGGTCCGCGTTACCCGAATAAAGCTTTTACAATTATTATAAAAACATTAATATAGACGGAACAGCAGCAAGAAGGACTTTTTTATGTAATATGGTTCTTAAGATATACTGACACCATTTACATTTTATGGGTTTGTGCCGATATTTTTAGTTGAGATATTATTTTTTAGGCAAGGTATCGTGCCATTCTCCTTATCTGTACCGATCATCGACATTCCAAATTGAGATACGTTAGAAAGGGAAATTTTCGTCTGCAATTTACAATAACGATCGTTTGAAGCGACTAATTTGCATGGGACCCCACGCTCGTGAATTAGTATACAAATAACACATTAAATCTGTCGAATAAACGGCAACACATGTTTTCCCATTGCCGACCAATTTCAATAAAATAAGAAAGCCTGGGAAAAAGGGATTTCATTCACGGTGGAAGGACGGAGAGAAACGGGGTTGGGACGGTACGGTCGTGGGGAATTAACAGGGGTATAGGGCGTCGGCTCTTGTTCAGGAGCATGGGTAACGGGCATCGATTCTCTTTCCATAGCCGAGGTAGGGATAACCGACGACTGGTCCTTGTTCAGCATCCTGTCTTGATACTCTGCCATAAGGATCGCCAGTCCAGAAATCATTTCGCGGAGTTGAGCTGCCGTTGGCTGGGTTTCGTCTTGGTCCATATTGAAGGTCAGGGAGGGAGATGGTCGACGTTCCTTGGTCGAAATTCCTGATGGTACGGCCCTTCTGGGCTGGAGCATCTTCGTCGTCTGCTTGATTAGCTTCACCATTTATCCTCGATAAAAAGATATAAACGGTGTAACAAAGCTCACGATACAGTGATCAACGACCCCAAAAGTCCCAGTTTCAATATGGCTGCGGTTCCATTAAGGCAAAACTATTAATCGAGACAAGAACTACAAAAGCTATTGGAATTTATGTAAAAGCTTACTAAAAACGTTAGTTATAATTTAATAAGATAGTTTCCTTATGCACGCTAAATAACAAATTCAATAAAAAACTCATTTGAAGCATTTATATTTCATTCGTTGTAAATAATACTGCCCGCGATCTGAAGATTTTCTTTTAAACTTGTACTTTGAATTGTTGGGATTACATTTTTTCATTTGAATGTTTCATTTGGTTTACATAGCCAAAATCTTGCCTTTGATTAAATATATATGCATTAATAAATATATTATGGACGTTTTCACGATTTTTATTTTCGTTTTCATTTTGTGTTTTAGTCGTTATAACATGGGACTTTAGTTGCAATTGGTTGACTGGAGCGTGATACTGCTCAAGGTCATTCAATGAATGAGGTCATATTGAAATACCTTGACTTCCGATTCGCCGACGGAAGGTCATTATGCCAGTGTGATTTTCACCGTTGTTTAATTCTTTTGCCTCATTTCAATCCAAACCTGTTCGCTGAAGAGGTTTGATTATATTATGGCCGTTGATGAAAAAGCCAATATTGATATTTTACTAATTGCAGCCGAAGTGCTTGAACGTAATCCAATCCGAAATTGTAGGTCGACCGATTCAAAATTACTTTTTTTCAGCTCAATGTTCTTCAGTTGACGAGTCTTTGATCAAGTTTTCTCAAAAAGATCGACGGTACGTGGTTTTGCGTTTGACTACGTTTGCTTTTAGTTATACTGGCTCAGAAATAAATCACATGGATCTCACTCCAAACGATTCAATCGACATCGCTCAGGATCAAACGGTGAATGTACGTTGTCAGTTGTTGACATACTTACATGCATATTTCCCTCTAATTGGTGTCAATTTTCTATTAGCCTTACATTAACAAAGTAACCCCTTCATATTATCTGAACCGTTTTTATACCTTTGCCTCCAGGCACCATTTAGGCCGAACTTATTTAGAGTTCGTCTAAGATTTCTATTGCAGAAGTTATTGTAGTCATTAAAACGGAATCCCTTTAATTTACCGCGATATTGTTTTTAATCCGATCAATCAATGAGTAATTAAGCAATTAAACGAGCGTCTGGATCCAGAATTCAACTGGTGTCGGGAGTTCAAATACATGAATCGCATGCCGTAGAACCTTGGCCGGTGGTCATCTTCGTTATTTTTGCCAACCTACGTGACCAAAAAGTGCGTAAATTAGATTATCCATGTTGTCGAGGTTTGTACATAGGTTATTTAATTTTCGATCTCATCACTTCAATGGATCCTCGCGAGATTTATTGGTTGTCCGGTAGTGATCCGAATGAACCAACGGTATTGTCCCACCTCTTCGATATTGTCTATTGGTTTCCGAACAATCAACCAATACACTTCGAGGCTATAATTTTCTTCTTAGATACATCTGAAAGTCTTCAGCTGCTTTTTAACGACTCGTGAGAATAGCCAACCCATCGGTGTTGTTGAACCGTTTGATGCAGACTAACATCCCATCTCTCGTATCGTGTTGGAAGTTCCACACCATAGCAGTTCGAAGTGGCCTAATTCGGACTGTTTTGATTCAGAAATGAGTCTGCTCTGTACGAGGTCATCTTCTGAATTTAGTTTTACAGACAACACACGAAGCACAACATCTTACAATCTTTTTTTGTAATTAGGAGTGCCCTCGGGCATTGACTATTGTGGTTTAGCAGATTGCCTCTGGCAATTCGAATTATATTCCTCGTGACTACTTCCCCATTGTGTCCATTGGTTGATTTTTTAAAACACTAAACAATTACCAACGTTTTTTTGGAGGGGGGTATAGAGTACCTCTACATGTATATTGGAGATGCTTTGCTGTACTGAAATAGGTGGCTGAGAGGAGTGTCGCAAAGACCTCGAGGAAAATCTTTACCGGTGCGCGTCTTCCACGCCGAACTATGATTGGCATGGGGACAAGAAAATCTTTATTTTTCATTGAATCAGAATCACATTTGTGCGGAGGATAATCCGGCTTCATGGGCGTTGTTTCCATGACGAATCTCGGCAATATGTTTACAGGCCACGGCGTGCACAGTGCCAATCGTGGTTGTCTGACTTGTGAGTCGAACTCAGGTTTCGTCACCACAACAGACCGAGGATGCTGACAATTCTTTAATAAAAGGACAATATTACTATTTCCTGGAACGAATCTATATTACCTTATTATGTTTCATCTATAGATAACATCCATTTTTTAATTGTTATACGACTTTCCCCCTCTTCTCTGATTTGCTCGTTTTATTCCTATTTATTGTTGGTTCGTGCCCGTCTCATTGGCCCACGTGTTATTAATTTCGGCATGAGCTTATATAAATAACCTAGCGCTGTTGCTATCACGTCAGCTTCTGTGATTGGCCTATAATACAGCTTCTGTGATATGCCAATTTTTTGCTTTGTATTCCTCTCTTGTGTGGTGTCTATCAAAGAAACGGCAACCAAGGCACTTATTGTTCCCATACCAACTGGACGAGTCGTGATCGGGCGCGTAGTTGGCGTGATGTGATAACCTTGGCTAACCAATAGCGCAATGCCAAGGTCGTTACCTCCAATTTGCTGATTCAATGTTTTCCCCTTCGATTTCCTGTCTTAGAAGATGTGTATATTCCGATGAAAATGCCCGTGTTTTGGCGCCAAATCGAGACCCCGACTATTAAAGCTCGATTCTCTTCTGTTTGCTGGGGGTGAGACGGACTCTTCTAATTGCATAATCCCCAGTGCCATCTTAATTGGGGTCGGTCCATTCCTGAACCCATCCCTCAGGGGTCCCGTGACTGTCTCCTACTAGAGGATGAGCAGATTTCAAGATTCTCACGGATTATAGCCGCCCACACACTGCGATCGGAGGCTGTCAGGTCACCAGAGCAGATTGTTATCCAGTTCAGCTACCAGTCCCAGGTCCGTTTCGACTCCGCCGTTCCACTGTTTCGGGTATTCGCCGCTCCGGCAACGCAGCATTAGGAAGGTGACGGCGAGAGTCATGAGGCGGAAAGCTTCGAACCTCTGGCCGGCGTAGGACGTTGTCAGAACGGGTCTGCAGCTGTTACGCCGTTGTCGGTACTCCGTCGCTTTATTTTATTCGTCATCTGAGACGCGCCCGTCCGCTTTCGATATTCGTCGAAGACACCAGTGATTCAACCTCCTTCGGCCAGTTCTAACGACCCCGCAGGCCTCTCAGTCGGCTGTCGACGGAGAGAGGGGGGCACATGGCTTTGCGCAACACGTGCCGCGAGAAACAGGCGACTCGACGCGCTTTGGACTTCCCACCGCCACATACAGGCCGTGCCAGCTCGGAGTCACGTGCGGTAGTTGAGTGACGTGTGGAGACAGAAAAGCGACTTGCGCTCCACCACCTCGAAGGCGTGGTCGCATTAACGTCGGATTTGTCTTTTTTCAGCGTTCCAACCCCGCGCCATCGATTTCGGCGTCCGTTTTGGCGGCCGCGATGGTTGCCGCCGCCGCCTCCTGTTGTCGACGCAGCACGGACGGCCACCCGGAAGGCAGCTCCATCTCCCCCTCGGCATCCCTCCACCGTCGCGACAGGCAGGATGCGCTCGGCGGGGCTGCTTCGGCGAATGAGGATCCACGAGACCGCGAGAGGTGGACGACCGCCACTACCACCACCACCTCGCCGTCGTCGTCGTCTTTGCCAATGTTCTCGCTGTCTGATTTCAAGTCGGAGCTGACTAAAAACCTCCGTACCCACACCTTCCTAAGTAAGGGGCTTTTAGAGCAGATGGGGCATTGGTCAGCAGCCGGGGCCTGTCCTTGAGTGACCCTGGGTGCGACACCTAGGTCAGGCCACCAAAATAGGCGGGGCGCAGTGGCGTGTCTGTAATCTAGACCGACTTGGAGGCTGAATGGTGGCTGCGGAAACCGGCTGCTGCTGCATCATTTAACTTCCGTTTAACCATCCGGACTGAGTTCCACGTGTGAGCCCTGGTCCTGTTGGTTAAGTGTTGTATGATGTAGCAGTGACGCTGGGGAAGCCGCCACCCGTCAAATATCCCCAAAATTCTTCATAGAAAGGTCATCCATGAAGCCGACTGATAATTTCGCGAGTATCACGGGATGTTTTCTTGAAAATTACTAAATATGATTCAAGCCTATCACATAGCAAACAAATTAGGTTGTTATTGTTGTTGGCGGTGAATTGTGGTTATTCGGAAGAGGGGTTACCCATTACTTGATTATCCTTTGTATTACCTGGTTACAAGGTGCACTGCGATTCGACTTCCATTTCTTCCCACATTGCAGTCATCTCTCCCGGAAACAATTTCCCAACCAATCCTTTAAACAGGCACCAAAATAGTTATCGTATGAATCCGTATCCCACAGGTTCTTTCTACGGAAGCTAGCGTGTTTGATTTGTCCTGGCCTCTTTATCATTGACATCTGAAGATGTCTTCCTTCTCTGGGTACAACTTGCAAAGAAAATTCTCCCGGAAGGGTCCTCGTTGGTTTGCCCGAAGTTGTTTCATGTCCCACAACACCCTACTACCACCTTGAGGCCCAACGGGGAATCCCGAGAAACCCCTTTTACGGAGCGACTTCAACAACCCAGAGCTGATTGGCGCTGTTTTGTGGTTCAGGTGAATTCAGCGCGTGACTTTTGCCACTTCCAACAGTCGGTAGCCAACCGGTTAGCAGCCTAGTTGGCATACACGCGACGCCAATTGTAACCAAACACCCGCTGTCGCTCTTGAGAACGTGAAGTAATCAGGCAACACTGCTGGCTTGTAGTCTAAAAGCGTTTGTGTTGTGACAATGAATGCAATGTGCGATTGACTTAAGTCAATTCTTCAACGGATTTTGGTGCTACATCAATCATTATTGATGCTAGTAACAGTGGCGTAAGGACAATGGACCACCGATTCTGATTAATGGTCTTGAATGAGATACCAAATGTGTGCCAGCGTGTTTTTCGTCAATTGAAGCGATTCTGTCTTTCAGTGTCGATATAGAAAAAACCGTCAAACAAAATTCTGGAGTTGAGTTCATGATTCCGTGTATTTCACAACCCACACATAAATTCCAATTCGACACGATACCATTTTACTACTGGTTCCCTACAGTTCAGCACTCTCAGCTAACCTAATCAGTGTTACAGACGTCGACACACGAAAATTGCACAGCTACCCAATCAGGCCTCGAGTAGATATCCTATTATTATCATCTTGGCGCTTGTTCTGGGTGCGTGTAGCGACGGATAAATCACCGTCTTTATTGCTGGCGAGAGTTCTTTCTCATTGGCTATCGGCAAGGTCGTTGGCGGCATTGGCCAGTGGGATGGTGACGCGGCTGTGCGTATTTGAAAAATATATCCTTTTCGTGGTTGGGCTGCTTGTGTGAGGGCGCGTCCATTTTGCCTGGCTAATGTAGTTCACAAAGGCCCCACGGAATTCGTCGTTGGAGATTCTCAAGGTTAGGCACCTAATTCAAGCCAGGCGGTAATTATTTTTAAAAAAGAACGCTCAAAAAACATGAATTAGTCGTTAATCGTTTGCCATTGGTGTTTCAAGGTCTCATACGCGCGTAACTCGGTAAAAACTTCGCCCATGTCCTCTTCCGTGCCCAAAATGATGGTATAGGCGATGTTATTCCTTTTTTTGTCGTGCGAGATATCTCTTACAGAGTAAACCTCGGAATCGGTTCATTACGATGAGGTTTTTACGTCAAGGTTTTTCAGCGTGAAATTAGGATAATCAAATGACTACTGTTGCCGATCTCATGTCTCATGTGAGCAGCGTGCGCTTAAAACCCATCAATGTAACCAACCGGAACCCTGGTACCATGTTGCTGTAGATTAGTCGTCTAACCAAAATTAGAGCAAATCAAAAAGGGTTTTGTCCCCTTCTTTTTCTTAAACAAGACGCAAACTAGTCAGTCCAATGTCTACCTTGATTGTGTTTATTTGAAAGATCAGGGCTGCCCTGAGGGTTCTGGAGTTGTGCCACGAAAACCGTCGAATACACACTTAAAACTGAATTACTATTTTTCCTCTACTTCATTATTATTATTCCTTCTCCTAATAACCAACCTTTCGTGGTAATAGGCCTCATTACTGATTTGACCCTAGGTTTCCTATTTGTTCTTTCTCTAAACCAATCAATGCAACCAATTATTGGAGTCGAATCAGCTGTCCAATGTTCGAATTGCTTGCGCATGCTCGCATTTAACCCCAGGAAATCATATGTTTCAAATCCTCTTATACACGCCACAGCCTCGTTTGACGGATAGAACGAAAAAAGTTAACTGTCTTTTTTTCCATTCATTTTTTAAACCTGCTATTACAGCCTCTCTGTTGGGTCATATATCCGTCATTAACCCCGTCAACAATAAAAAAAGCCAATCTTCGATTATTCGCCACAACGCATACCCAACTTATTGCACGAGTGCGTGCTAGGGGGTGCTAATTATTTTATCAGAACTTCCCATGTTGTCTCCTCTCCCATAAAGCATCCCAGTGGGAGGGGGGTGGCGATGGAGTCAACCGTTGATTCCTTTCCCCTAAATCAAAAGGTTTATGGCTGCTTTTATGTCCCGCGTGAACAATCAAAGAATGGTCCCTACACACACACCGTTCCCTCTTTGTAATCCTGCCTGCCTCCGAATCTGTCCCGTATGCGTGATTGAGAATATGCGCTATTTTAATAGCCCTACCAAGTGCAATCCTCGCTCTGTCGTAGTCGTGAGGGAGGGCGTTGGATGTGTGGCTGCGGTGTATGTTCGAGAGATGGAAAGTAAATTACTTAAGAAACGCGAGCTTGTCACGATATCCCGCATCTATTCTAGACAGCGAAAATCCGGAGTCATTTTCGCCTCGTCTGCACCACTCTCCACTGCTCCCAAATCGCGTCCCGCCTCCTCCGCCCAACGTCTCCTACTCCTATTCCTCCTACACCCCGACGCCCCCAGGCTCCTCCGTGACCGGTTCAGCCTCCTTCAACCCCACGCCGACCAACGCCCGTCACTACCAACACCCCCCAGGCGGCCTCAAACTGCCTCTCAAACAGCTCCGCACCGCCCTCCTCAGCGGCACCCAGAAGACGCAGCGCGCATTTAGCGACGTCAATCCGCCCTGGTTCCAGCAGCAGCAGCAGCAACAACAGCATCAGCAGCCGCCCATTGCTTCCGGGAGCCCCGAGAAGGTGGTTCCGCGGTTGCCGGCGAAGAAGCGAAAATTCGACTGGGACAATTTCGGCCGCGGTGGTGGCGGCGATGTTCGCAGCGGCGTCAAGACGTCGCTGCCCTGTGGACCGCTGGCCGCCAACTGCCTGAGCAGGAGTGGTGGGATCGTTGCCATGGCAACCCCGGCGTCGGCAACACCCTCCCTCATTGTCGACAAACCCACCGTCGTCGCTCCGCTATCGCCGTTATCATCGCCACAAGCGGGCCCTTCCACGCGGAAGCTCTCGGTCCCAACGCCCCAGCACCCCCCGTCGGCGTTTTTGGCCTCGTCGCCTTTCTACTATCCAGACGAGAGGTCTGCCCGAGGGAGTGACGATGCCGGAGGTGTCTCGACCATGCCACATCCTCAGGCCGTCAAGCACCGCAAACTCTCCTACCCCAACCTCTCAATGGCGCATCATCAGCGCCCCAACAATCTCCTTCTGCCTCAGCCCTATCAACAGCAGCATCAGCAGTCTCCCTCCATGTCCGAGAGGACCTATTCTCCGCGTGTCGAAGGTGAGTGTTGTTTCCCATTGGCCAGTCGCAAAGGGTGCTCCCCTTCAAGGCACGGGATGGGGGTTCCCCTTTGTCTCTAGGTTATTCGGAACCCGGGGCCTCTATTGGTGGCCCGACGGTGTAGCGGTCAGCATCATCGCTCTGTTGGCGAGGGACAAGCTGGGTTCGACTCCACCTCTAATCATATTCCCAGGCATCCGCAGGCTAAACCTCCGTGAAGCATCCGGTTTATCCAATAGTAGGAGATGGCCACGCAGATTTCATTAGCCTGTAATGCGTGTTTTCCGTGTAGTTGCTCTTTAGCTGATTCACCGCTATAACGGCTTTCGCTCCGGCATCAAGTGAAGAGTGGAGGGTCCAGAGTGCTTCTATTTGATTTATAAGCAAACTGGAACGGGTCATCGACAGTTTCGGCGTGTCCTTCAATTTAGAGAGGAGGTGCTTCTCAATCACTTTCAACGAGACAGATGAGTTGGCGATAGGTCTAAACTTCACAGGTACTGCGGAACCATTCGCTGATTTCAGAATAGGTGTTACCGCGGACGCCCCTGGAAGTGTAGAAGGAGTGTCGCTTCTCGAGGTCGCGGTGGCATCTTAGGATCTTAGAAGCGGAGACGTGATTTTGGCGTCTCCTGCAGGCGTCTCCCGACGTTGGTCAAGGGACCACTCTACGCCCTAAACAGAGTTGTTGGATCCGGGATCGTTGGATCTACTTCGCACAGTTCACTGGGGGGTCCGGTTACCAAGCGCGTTCACGGAAAGATTGACTTACCGGCTACTACCCGCACCCATTGTGAGCGGTCGACGCATGCGAAAGCTCATTTGAGCCAGGGTTTCTAGGCGGAGATAAACTACCGGAACGTTACCAGGAGGCGCATTGTGGCCAGAGGTGTTACACCTCCCTGTTCCACCCCCCATCACATCGCGTTAGAAAGCGGGTGCTCTAAACTTGCACACAAATCTACTGGAGGATTTGTGGGTGATGGTGCCATGATGATTCTGGGGAATATTTCGGAGAGTTAGCAGCGTCCCAAATGTGTGCCTTCGATGGGGGAAGCCACACCAACAGTCATCGTGGTTAGGCTGGCGACGACAATTGCAGCAACAACAACAACCCTCCGCCTTCTATTGATTTGCCTTGAAACCTGCTGCTCGGCCTACCTCCATTCGTTCTCCAAGAAACGAAACGCAATATTTTGCCCCCCCCCCATCACATCGCGTTGAATTGTCCTTTCTCCTCTGTTCTTGTACCGGATGTGGCCGTTTCTGTGTGGGTGAACTTTTCGACGATACCGCCGCAGCGTTCACTTCCATAGAATGTACACTTGAAGTGGGGTTATCCTCGTCTATCAGGAGAATTCGACACGAAAAAATACGCCATTCGACGCTAAATGTGCCGCCTGTGTCAGATGCTGTTAATAGTCCAGACGACTGTCCAAAAACGGGGCCAATTCCTACCCATTGCACGGTGTGTGCTTTACTTTCGCTTGCTTACACCGCCAAGATGCCCTTTCCACGTGAGGTGTGTGTTTATAGCGTGACTGGGTAAGACGATGGCTGGCTCGCCCGCCACCTCAAATCTGTATGGATCTTAAAACTCCGAATTTAACCAACCGGACTGAGTTCCACGTGTGACCCCTGTCCTGTTGGGCAAATGTAGCAGTGACGCTGGGGAATCTGCATGGATGATATTCCCTTAAGCTGACTGGAGAATTCCGCACGAAAAAACGCTATGCTGTTGTAAACGTTCCGCCTAGGCGTCCAGACAACACTGGAGTTTATGTCCAAAGAACTGGGCCCCTGCCTACACATTGCTCTGTGCTTGTTCTGTTTACAATGATGTAAAGGTGCACTTTTTGGGTGGTTCTTGCAAGGCGACACGACCGAGGACATCGATTCTGTGATATTTAAACAAACTCCGAATCCCGGTGTTTTCGCTCACTTGATTCCCCACGCCCTGGATCGTCTCCTTCGTGTCCATAAACAAACCAATCACGTTGGGTTTGGCGGCGTGATGTGCGACGACAATAAATAAGCCGGGTGTGGTAGCGGCGGTGTTCCCGTCTGTAATCATCCAGCGACTACATGGAGGCTGAATGGTGGCTGTGGAAACCGGTCTGCTGCATCATTTAACCGCCGTTTAACCAACCGGGCTGAGTTCCACGTGTGAGCCCTGTCCTGTTGGTTAAGTGTTGTATGATGCAGCAGCGACCACCGAAACCCCAGCTTCGGGTGGCGCTGGGAACACCGTCTGTAACCAATACTCCCGAGAATCTTCATGCAAACAACACCCATGAGGCTGTTTTATCCTCTAGCAGGGGGAGATAGCAGCGCAAATATGATTTTGAATATTGCCAAGTGGAGACCTGGTGTTGGGTTTTAACGCGTGGACAACTTATCCCTCTCTCGGACACATAAAGGGTGATTAAATGGCCTTAAAAGATTGTACCGAGATCACCGAGTCTGTAATATTTCAGGAGACGACACTGCTCCAACAACAGCAACATCACCAACCCTCGGCAATGCTGTTGCCTCATACGTGGCGTTGTTAATGAGCAACCATTGATTGGCAATCCTGGTTGGAGCACGAGTATCTTGTGTTTATTAATGTCAGCGTTTAATCGATGCACGGGATCGTCGCAGCGTCAATCAATGCCCCCCCTCCCCTCTTGGCAGCGCTGGGGATCTTGGGTATTACCTGCCAACCCTACCAGAACGAATGCTGGAGAAAGCGAAGCTTTCGGGGTTCAACACGCATTGACAGCGAAGTGCTTGAAGCCACTTCGCCACAAATGTGTTGCTCACACACATGCACACGTGCATTGCGATTACCAGTGCATCTAGTCATCACATAAAGGACGGACCGACTTTAAATCATCAACGTGGTTGTGGCTATTTCTTTTGCGGGTCTTCTATACGGCTCCTTTCGTGATATCGCCACGTGAAAGGTTGGCTTGGGAGGCCTCTGAAGTTATCTCGGGGAGGAGGTGGCGTCTCGTGTACTTCTGTTGACGAATGTCTTCAGACTTTCACCAACCCACGATCCACCAGCAGTCCCGTGTCATCCCCACAATCACGATGGTCACGAGACACCTACGGTTTGAACCGACACACGAAGCAAAGTGTCAGAAATAAATTTGTTTTGGTAGTCCAGTTTCCCTGTTCTCCTACCGGCCCATGAAATCCCCCTGCGGCGGTGTGGAGATGTTGGGGCTCTCGGTGAAAAGAAAACGAGAATATTTTTTTATTATTTCACCACAGAGAGGACCATGCCGCCACATTGATTCAAAGCACCCCTCTCCCCGTCTGTCATTGGCTGTCTGATAACATGCGCGCGTGCGTGCTTCGTTTTTGTCGACGTCACAATCAAGCGCGACGCGTGCAGCGTACGTGTGTGCGTGCACGCGCGATGGCCTACTTTTTGCCTGTCGTGTGAGAACCGCAGCCAGTTGGTTGCTGTCAAGGTCATTTGCAAGGCTATGGAAGATTTGCTTTATTAGGAGTATTAAAACACACGCCGGAGGCTTTTTGTCGTCTTGACAAGGAGCCAGACCGTTGCAGATATGGCCACGTGGCCTTTGGCCGTAGTTCTTGAAAGTTCTGAACCAAATTTCTCACAAAACGGGACCATATGTGATGTCTGTAGGGGCCTATAGTCACTGGCCTTCATTTATTCATCGCATTGCGACCGATCACCTTATCCTGGTGCATATTCTGGTATGCGTGTCTGTCGACACAGGCCCACCTCTTTTTAGCAATTATTGGTGGGGGTGTACGCATAGGCACCAAGCCCATGCACATGTTGCACGTGCCACTGAATTCCAGTCGGCGTGTCTGCCTAATCATCCGCGTGTGCACGCGCTAAATCCGATTTGCGCGCCACCGTGTGTGTGTGTGAATGTGGGCTAGTTTTCCGCCAAATGACCCTCGTGATTGGTGTGTCAGCCTATTGCTGCACTGCGTCCCCACAGACATCTTACCCCCCCTCCCCCTCCTCCTCCTCTCCGGGCTCCGAACACTTGGCATCCAGGTTCGCGGCAACAGTAGCCGAGAGTAATAACAAGCTACAACTGCTTCGCCAATTGTCATCTTTCATTGCCTCCCCAGCGAAATAAAAAGCCATTTTTCCAACCTTTTGGGCTGGGTGTTCTGCATGAGGTTAGACGAGTCATGTCGGTCTTTCGCTAATTTGTGGGTGTTGTTGGGCGAACAAGCGGATGGATGCGCGTACAATGTCTTACCGAAATAGACGCGGCTGTTACACTGGAGTTAAGTGGCGTATGAAGGAACACAGTTGTTGCCTGGGCTGGGGGAGGTTAAAGTCCTCGTTTGTTTGTAATAACCGTGGCTATGTCGACTCAGACACCCGCTTCTATTTTTCTAATCAGCCAATCAGGCCGCCTCAAACGCCTCTTCATGTTCTCCTCCTCCTCATTCTGACAGGCTACTCCCGCGGTTCATCCCTCGTCGTCGACGTGAACGTCTCGGGATGTCCGGCGCCCCGAGCGCCATCTCACGCAGCCTCCCAATCCGCCTTATCCTCCCAGGGCCCCCCCACACTGTCTCACTTCGGTGATCCCTACACCTCGGCGTCTCCCGCCAGTCGGCCTCCAGCCTCATCCGAATTCTCGCCGCCACCGCCCTACTGCAGCCCCCCAGCGCAGCCCCCGAAGCGACGCCCCTCGCATCACTCCGAGGTGGGCCGTCGATACTCGGTCGTGGGGGGCATCCCTGCCACAGTTCCCCTCGCTGGCAAATCGCCGCTTCCTTCAGCGAGAGACTTCGAGCACATGGTGATGGCCGGGTCAAGGTCGGTGAACCTCCCGAAACGCCACTCCTCAGTTGTCCTGCCCGGGGCGTCGGTCTCTACGTCGCAGATTTCCCATCACCTCTCGGGCGATCACAAAATGTCGGTAGGTCTTTGGTTAACTTGCCTGCTTGTCTTGGGAGGGGAGCGGGGTTTGTGGAAATACCACTGTCCACTGTCTGTATGTAAATGTCTCCCTCTCCAGCTCCCTTTCCAGCGACCGTCACCACCGGACCCACCATCGGCATCCTACAAATCAGGCACATCCTTGTTGTCAACAACAGGAGAGGAGTTTTCGGAGCGTCGGCCGCTCTCGGCACCAGAGGATCAAATTCCCAGCAGATCAGCCCTCTATCGAGCGCCTCCAGTGACGTCCGCCACTGCTCATCCTCCTCCTCCTCCTCCTCCTCCTTTTCCATCACAACAATCATCAGCGTCTTTGCACCGCCGATTGCCACCATCCCATCCGCAGTCGTCCGTCAGACTCTCCAACAGCCCGGGAAAGGCCGCCTCCTTCGACCATCCCTCTGTAGGCGTTTTGTTCGACAAAATCTCTTGCTCTCCCTCTCTCTTCCCATTGACACCACGCAGACTATTTAACGAGAGAGAGAAACCTCCATCGGGGCTGTTGTTGCCGACTTTCTGGGTTCAATCCCGGTGGCGATATGGATTCACGAACCCCACCCGTGCTCCCGGCATTTCTCATTTTTTCCTTCATCTTATCCAAATCCGTCTTCTCCAGTCTCGCTCTATCATCCTCACACTCACTCTTCACTTCCCCCCTCATTCTCCTACTGCTCCCCTTTCTCTGTTTCCTGCCCCCACCCCACCCACACTCCTCCTCCATCCAGACTCCTAAACGAGACAGTCTCCCTTTAATTAGGCGTACGGACTGTGTTACGTGCATAGGTAGGACGGCCGGATGGACGGACACAGGATGCCTTGCATTTGTGTGATTTGTCTTTCCATTGTGACCTGTGGGGCGCCTCTACCAACTGAAACAGGATGCCCAGGACTGTGGTGGCGGGATACAGTGGAACTCACGTGGGGCCGCATCTTCTGGAGACGATAATCCTGGGTCCTACGTGGCGTTCATGCAGGCAAGGGGTCTGGCAAATATTCTGGGACCAAATGGTGGTCCATCAGGGAAATTGCCTCGCAAATTCGTTTTTTTTCTGGCTGCCTGACGACGATGCTTATCGTGTAAGCGCTCCGATCGGCCTCTCGGCGATACAACCAAGGAAATACCCTCGTCTACTAAACAGAGACTTAATCCACCCTCGTGCCCATTGGAGACTGTTTATTTCTTCTGTTTTCATAGCCTATCGCGATTCGCCAGTGCGAAAGCCGCAACACTACAAGCCAGGTCCTGGGAGCGATTCTGTCAGCAGCTGCCGCTCAACCGAACCCCTCCACCTCCTCCTACCCCCTCCCGCCCCCACGCAACCGCAAGCGCTCCCTCGATTCGCTCTACCTCTCCTCCTCCTCCTCCCACCTCCACCCAGCCTCCTACCTGCAGTTTAGCGAAACCTCCGTCGGGGGCAGCGGATGTGCGGTCCTCCTGACCGGCAAGTCCTGCGACCCCCTGGATAAGGCCTCCTACTCGGATATCTCCAACGGCGGCTTTCCTCTCCTCCTCGTCGCCGCGCCCAGCTCAGAATCCGCCGCCGAGTTCGCTGCCGCCACTGCTGTCGCCTCCGGTGCCCCCGCCTCTGGTCTCATCCCCGTGCCGGTGTTGATCGTCCCCGAAACCAAAGACTCCTCCTCCTCCCCCTTCTTCGCCGGCTCAGGCTCAGGCTCCTCGTCGTCGTCCGCCGCATGTCCAGGCGACTACCGCAGTTATTCTACCGTACTCACGCTGGTCTCGAAGACCTCCAGTGAGGACAACCAACGATTGGTGTTCCCACTGCTGCCGGGCGCTGACGGCAAAATGAACGGCTGTGCGCTTGGATTCCCCGTCCTGGTTCCCGGAAGAGGAAGTGGCGGTGGGGGTCGCAGTATTGTTGGAACTGGAACCCCGTCAACAACATCAACTTCCTCCTCGTCCTCCTCCTCCTCCACATCGTCGGTGTAGGCCATCAACCCCATTTCTGGCGACATCCTCGTCCCACACAAACCGGTAGCCTGTCGCTACTGGTTACTTTTTACTTTTTTTAAAAACATTTGCCGTTGTATGTTTGTGTTCCTCTGTATGTGTGTGTGTGTGTGTGTGTGGTTGTACTTAATTTTCCTTCTCTCTCGACCGTCGTCGCGGACTTTCGATTTCCTCGTTTTTTCCTCGTTTATATACCCAACGCTACTTCCTCCACCAAGACGCCTCCGCAACCCCTGAACCCCGCCCACGTAATATTTATTGATTTTTCTGTTATTTGCGTGTTGTGGTTTGCCTGATTTCCTCATCCTTTGCCGCCGCCACCACCTAGTGACATCTCACACCTTTCTCATTCCTTCCAAACGTCGAGCGCCGCCCTTCCACGTGAACTTCTCCGCGAGTTCTGCCCCATCGAACCCCCCTCATTTTCCTGGTGACTATTTATTTTACTCCAGTACCTGTCTAACTACCTTCATTATGCCAATGAACAAATATAGCCTCGTTTTGATTCACGGAAGGTCACACATGCCGTCGAGAAAGGGTCGTGTTTAAGGAGGTCTGCTAGAAAAGGCTAAGAGCAAAATTGGGATGCAACGTAATCCTTGAACATGTTAAGGCTATGGTTTTGTTGTTTCCACGTTTCTGTGTCACTTTGGGTGGCTCGTTTCGTTTTCTCGTCCGGCGGAGGTGGGGCCCGTTATCCTCATTCGAACGTCGAAGAGGTGGCAGCCATGCTGGGCTGTTGTTATTGTTGTTGAAGAAGAGGAAGAATTCTTTGCTGGAGAATGTTTAGCTGAGGATTCTCATTTTTACGCCAAAGATGCGGTAAGCACTGTCCTGGGGGATGTTCTTTTCCTTCTAGAATTATCTATTCGCCATCTTTGGGCCCATTGCCATATCTCTTGTTCTATTCGACGCCCAATGGATGATCACGAGGTGCAACTTATCCAAGTTCAAACACCATTGTTGGTCGATTTATTTTGACGGTTATCGATGTCCACCGAAAAGTAACATTCGTGCGGTGTCGTTTCAATGGTCGTTGGGCCGCTGCATTTACAACTGACACAATAGGATCTCAATTCATCTACGAGCCGTTTTAGGTTGCTAGGACAACCAGCCTCCACTTCGAGGTACTGGGAAACTGGAAACCTCAACAGAACTGTCACGTGACCCTGCAACAGTAGAACCAACATTGTCGAACTGGATTTGCAGATTTTTTGAACCCGATGATTGGTTAGATTGCTGTGCAGCGGGGGTGTGAATAACGTCCCCATCAATGGAGTACTGTCGTGCGATTCCAAATACTTCAGCACTAAACTGTGCTAAAAATAGAGAAACAGTGGAAGTAAGGATTGCAAACGTGTAACACAAGCAGCCATTTAAAAGCAATGAACTGCTTCGATTTCATGTCGAGGGTTCCCCTTTTCGAGAAGTGAGTATTCACCTAGGCTCACGTGGCCAAGGTAACCTCTTGACCGAACTAGTGTGTGGCTGAGATGCAAATCTCCCGGTGAACACGCGACGGGAAACGCTTGCGTATTGGGCTACGGGGAGACGATCCATTAATTATAATAATAATGGTATTCGCTTTATTAAGGTCACGAGGACCAGCACTTTCAGCATTAAATGTAACAACAGGCAAAAATGATATAAGAAGTTGCGATTGTACATAGCAGGTGTGAAATAATTGAACAAGACTGAACGAACTAAAGACGAGGTAAATTTGCAAGGAAGGCAAATTAAACCCTCGAAGTGTACAAAGTTTGGCAAGGCGGTTCCTGTTCAATCGCACAAACCTCATCTGCCCCGTGGCACTTAATCGACTGTGCAACGGCTAGTCGACACTCGAACGAGACATGTCCGTTTTCGCCAACCACCAATTTAAGAAACCCTTGCGATTGCCCAGCCTTGCGGAATGTGGGCCAGCTTTTTCAGACTAGCTCTTGTGAGTCATGCACCAAGGGCCATTTGTTATACTTTCATCATACGACGCGCACCGCGTCAAACCTTTTAATTGGTCGATAATCAGGACCGTGGCTAATCGGCGTGATTGTTCGACGCCATTTTGTTTAATTTTAACCCATTTCGTCTGGCCATAGATTTTCTTATGCCCCCCAACCCAGATACCAGACTTCTGAATAACACGCTAATTGGTGTTTTGACTAAATCCTGGGAAAAAGGGCTTGCCAATGTTGGGAGGCTTTTTAATAGCCAGATCGGGCATTATCAGCGTCTGACGAGTATATTTCTAATTGGTAGGAAGATCCCCGCGACCTTTCAACTAAAGGCCGAGAGCTCCTACCGTAGATTCTTCCAGCCATTTCATTAGTATTCCCAATGGATGATCACGATGTGCAACTTATCCAAGTTCAAACACGAACAAGTCGTAACGTAGGCAGTGGAGTTGTCTCCAGCCAATTGCCATCTGCAGAACGCATCCAAATGCGTCACCGTTAGGTCTTCCATGAGAGCAGATGTTAACACGATTTTCATTCACTCGAAAATTTTGCCTCGAGCTCAAAAGCCAAATTCCTCGGCGAAAGTTTCACCAGTCGGTTATCTTGGACTGATCACGTGGATAACGTTTTCGGTGAAAATCGTCGACTCTGTTTCTTAGTTCGCCTCGGCTTTCAACAAACTCTCACGATCCCACCTCGGGTAGGTGATAAATAGCCTTCAATACCCACAAGAACGGCGGCATATCGCTGCAATTCGGTCATTCGTTATTTGTCTCGATTTTTAGTTTCACCCGAACCGGTGAAAGAAGCAGAATCTATGAGACGGGTTTCGAAAGTAACATTGCTAATTTATTTTAATACTGAAAGGTTTGGCTTCCGTGAAATCCGTACAGCACTTGTCAATATGATTTATTATGAACACATTGATCGCCGACTTATAATCGGAATGCTCGACGATGCTGGGAGAAGCCATTGCAGTCGGCTTGCCGGAGAATATGAGTGGAATTCGCGATTGGTAAAATAGTGTGGAGTGAAGCTTTGGCTGGCAGTATTAAGTTACTCAATTGAGCAACGATTCGGGATAAGAATAAAATTGAGAAAGCGCTTGGTGTGGAGTGCAGAAATGTAAAGGAACTGAACAATAATTATGTAGAACCACACAGATCTCAGCTTTTGACTGGAATTCTCCGTCAAGGCATACCGGCGCGACACCAGAAATCCGAGGTGCCCAAGCTTCTAGAACAAAAATGTATTGAAGCAGTTGCCGAAGGTTTGCCGAGTTGCCTGCCCACATTGGGAGTACATCATTACCTTGTCATAGATCTCACAAATGGGGCTCGAACCGGGGAATGTTCGCTTCCTAAATGGTATGTTCGTGCCGGACACGCATTCGTCTGATTACGACCTAAACGGCGCTATAATAGCCTGGTAGATCAGTCAAGGCAAAAAACGAAGCTCGGTTGAGGGTAGTGTCTTGTACTGTGATTGGTCCGAGCGTTTGATCGGGATTCTTCTGAGTGGATCTGATTGCTGGACAGATCTGATAATAGTCGCTTCGGTATTATGCCTTCCCTGTTCGAAATTCAATTTTTGTATTCGTTTGCAACCTCTGGTTTCATGACCTCTTATCCTTGAGGTCAACCGTCGAATATGAGCTTGTGAACTTTGCTCTGCCGTCAACCGAGATTAGGAGTCATACTATCTGAAGGATCTGCGTGATCTTCAGACAGGTTTTTTACAGAGACCCAAAATTCTCACTGCTTGTAGTACCTTCACTGATTTTCGTTCGTGAACCTTCCCCCGGAACGCAAAGATTCTGGGTTCGATCATGTTCGCCTTTTTGTATAATATCTGTTAATAAGCTGGAGTTGATCCCGGAGGATGGTGATCGAGAGATCTTACACGGCGTTCATAGAAACCCGGGCTGGAATGAGTGAACAGGGTAACCTAAGAGTTCTACCAATAAAACGATGACCCCTTCACAGTAGTCGAAGTAGTCATGTGAAGGGTCCTTCAAGTTCGAGTTTCCTTTTAAAATTCAAATAAAGCACCCATTTTAAACGGAAAATAATAATCTGTTTATTGCTATGTATAAACGCGGGTCTACTTACAATTCATGAATGATAAATGATTTACCCTAAAGTTTATCGCGTGCACGCTGACAGATGCTGATTCTTTTGGTGAAAATTTCTTTGGCATTTCGGTATAATTGACCCAATGAGACCTCCAGACCAAAATGCGAGAGGAGTGCAAAGGCTTCTTCTTCTCAACAGATGGACGCGGGGTTTCCGATGCCTCAAAACGGCAATTTGTTTGTTTGCGAACCCATTCAAATGGAAATGGGCTTCGTCTGAGAAGAAGAGTGTTTCAACAAAACAATCGACGTCTGTAAGCGTGCATTAATTGTAGACCGTCAATTTATCTATATCGATAAATAGATGATGGCTTTCCATTTAAAGTGGGTGTCTAATTTGAATTCGAAAAACTTGAACGACCCTGTACGAATAATAATAATAAGTTTTCACTAATTACGGTCACAAGCCAAAAAGTTTAGTTTAAAAATAATATTGTTAACAACGCAATATGCGACACTTGTCTTTTAGTTTCAGCTTCACATGTTTGGGTGAGGTAAAAATTGGGAAAAATATAAGGAATTACCGAATTGCGATATGCCGCCGTTCTTGTAGGTTTTGAACGGTGTTGCCTATGCATTGTTCGTCGAATAAATCTACACTCAGATAAGCTTGAACAGAGGGGATTTTAATTTGAAGTCGTTTAGCAAAGCCACCAAAGTCGGTTGTTATAATCAAAATAATCGACTTCTGTAGATTGTACGCGGATTAAATTTCCAATAAATCATTCATCATTCATGAATTGTAGACCCTTTAATATAAATATCAATAAATAGATGATGGGTTTCCATTCAAACTGGGGTTTAATTCAAATTCGAACAATAAACCCGAAATTAAAAGACCCTGTACAAAATAATAATAATAATAATAATAATAATATTTAACTCATTAAGGTCATGAGCAATTGGCCAATCATTTCAACCCCAAGTCACTATTTTGTTCTTGAACATCTCAAATACATCGTCGCGGTTAACCAATTGGATTCGATAATGTTTTGTGGTACCTCTCAGACTTAGAAAGCTTTAAATTAAAACTATTAAAACAGCCGATTTCTGAATCTCGGAATCTCGGAATACTAACAGAAACTAATCATATTTAACGGGCCGCCAATCAGCAGTCATCCGATCCCAGGAGATCTGAGGTAAGCCCTAATTGCAGTTTGTTAAATTTGACCAATAGGAAATGTCGCACGGGAAATTACCCCAACCACCAGCAAAAATATGTCGAAGACATTGTATCGATAGTCCAATATCGTTTTATAAAACAAGCCCAGCTCTCTATCTTTCTCTCGCAATCTTTCTTTTTTTAAATCACATTCCTGACTCCACTGAAAAATGATGATCACCACAGGAGAATCTGTGTCCTGAAATTAACGCCAAATAATCCTTTATTGGGGGAATCTTGGCAAGATGGTACGGCCTTCAACATACTCGCTATAATTATGGACCTGGGTTCGACTTTCCGCAAGTGGAACCCAGGTGGATCGTTTCAATATTCCCAAGTATCTGCATGGGTGACATTCCGCACGAAAACAACGCTATTCGACGGTAAACGTTCGGCCTACCTCACGAGCTGTTATTAGTTATAATAATGTATAATAATGTTTACGCTTTATTAAGGTCACACAGACCAGAACTTTCAGCATTTTAATGTTTAACAGAAATGGAGGAAATAACAACGAGGTAATGGCGGCCATAGAAGGCCTTGTCCATAACGCGCGCGAGACAGTTTCCGCCACCCGGCCTCCAGGTTGCTAGATTACAAGCGCACGCCACTACGCTCGGCCAAGTTATTAGTTCAGACGACTGTCAAAGCATTGGTTTGTGTTTGTTTAGTTTACAATGATAAGTTGCACTTTTGGGGTGGTTCTTGCAAGCGACACGACCGAGAACACTTATCCTGTTACCCCTGTCCTGTTGGTTCCGTGTTGGATGATGCAGCAGCGACCACCGAAACCCCAGCTTCGGGTGGCGCTGGGAACGCCGTCTAAACAATATCCCCAAAGTTCTTCATGCAAACAACACCCATGAGGCTGTTTTATCCTCTAGCAGGGGAAGATAGCAGCACAAATATGATTTTGAATATTGCCAAGTGGAGACCTGGTGTTGG
This sequence comes from Proteocephalus fallax, assembly GCA_028672205.1. Taxonomy (NCBI): domain Eukaryota; kingdom Metazoa; phylum Platyhelminthes; class Cestoda; order Proteocephalidea; family Proteocephalidae; genus Proteocephalus; species Proteocephalus fallax. The sequence goes on along the minus strand of JAPUBX010004044.1, from coordinate 224,257 downwards.
GTTTTAACGCGTGGACAACTTATCCCTCTCTCGGACACATGAAGGGTGATTAAATGGCCTTAAAGATATCAAATGAGCCCATGGCGTAACAATGATTATTCTGTCCCTGAGATTCATGTTTTCCCCCCGAGCCTTTCTGCTCCTGGAGGCGGCTACTTCATGGATAACATTTCCATGTAGATTACTGATACTCTTTATAGTTCGCGGCGTCCCCAGGGTGTATGGTAGTGGCTGTCGCGTGTCGGGCCTCGGGGTATCTTCCTGTCCTTGGTCTCTTCCTGATGCTCAACTCGCAATTGGCCAGACCGTCGCGGATTGAAGTCCTCAATTCAATCTCTCGGCGAATCTCTGCATTAAAATCCCGATCGACTGGGTGGAGGAAGAGAAGATCAAATGACCAGAAATCGAGGTTCCTCCGGTGCCTCCATCGCTCAGATCCCAGCCGCCTCACGCACTGACGCACTCCACTGTGTAAAGCCCAGCGTCTTCCCTGGATCAAAGCGAGGGGTGGCGACGCTATGGACGATTCCAAACTCCCCATCATTTAATACATCCATTTCAGTGCATTTAGCCTCGACGCGCCGCGTATGTTAGCGGTTTCCTCAGCCAAAGAACCCGCGATTGTTTGATCTTTGCCGCAAGTTTGATCTTTGCCGAAGACACCAGTCAATTGGCAATCCAGTTTCTTTGGAACATTTTTGCGAAAAACCAGACATCGATCGCCCTCTTGTAATTAAGTAATTTAGGTCTACAGTGATTGAACCTCCCACGCCTACGCTTAAACAGACGAAGACCAGACACATTAGAGGATTTCTTAATACCATCTGCGTGGATGAAAACGCGCTTGATTCTAATCGAAGTAGCTGACGTCTACTCGCTCCTCGGGACTTAATTCTGATCACAGTTGCTCACAAGCCCAGCAAACCTCCATATGCGTATCACTGTCTGCAGAATCAGTAAACGTAAGAAATTCGGGTTCTACCATCTGACGTCGGTAAGGGAGTTTACAAAATAAGCAGCCGTCTGATAATCTTGTGCGATACGCACTGACAGCGTCTCCAGGGCGACTTGAGGAGGCGGTGAAAGTGGCGGCCGCTGCAGCATCAACAAAACAGGCCAATAAGAATGCGTCAAAATGAACAGTCAATCTTAGCCGTCATGGTCTCGAATTTGAGAAATATTGACCCCCTGACATGTGGACTCACTCACCAAACCGGCCAATAAGAATGCGTCAAAATAAACCACCAATCATGCAATTCGGGCTGGTTGAATGCTGGATGATGCAGCAACAGCCTGTTTCCACCACCACCAACCGACAGCCTCCAAGTCGTCACTGGACCAACACAGACGGATACGTGGGTAGGTGGGGGTCGCTCACTACAATTCCGATGATGGGAACAGGTAGATTGAGTAGAATGTTAAGACGTCTATATCAAGCACACATTGTACGCGTTCCTTACACCCTTCTCTATAGCCCATGAATCTTAGCCGTCATTGTCTCGAGTTTGAGCAATATTGACCTCCTCACATGCGGCAGTATCTGTCACCAAACTGGCCAATAAGAATGCGTAAAAAAACCCACCAATCTTAGCCTGCATGGTCTCGAGTTTGAGCAATATTGACCCCCTTACATGTGGAAGTATCTCTCACCAAGCCGGCCAATAGGAATGCTTTAAAAAAACGGTCGAGCCGACGGAGTTGTGAGAAATGTGATCCCTTTGAACATTTTTTGCTCTCAAAAAGCGTTTCATCGTCGTGTTTACTTTGAAATACAACCTTGTCAAGCACAAGCGTTCGCAAATAATAATGATTAAAACCAGCAATTTTCATTGGTTTGCAGCCAATCAGCGTCGACTTTTCCCCTACAGGCTTGGGAAGGGGGTTGGGAGGGCGTTATTTCTTAGAAATATTCAGAGAAAATAATTATCAAAACGATGGCACCGAAGCTGTGTGCCCTCGCGTGCCGCTGACAGTGTTTTGATTGGCTAATTTAAGTTCAGTGACCTGAAATCCGGCAACATGTAACGCAAAGGTTACCTGGGGGTGGGGCATCGATGGAAAGAACTCAATCTACACAATTTGATGGTTTTGTATTTGGGGGAGACTGCGAGCCTCTCCAACACCGGAAAGGACGATAAAAGCCTCGACGAAAATCAAACAAAAAACGATCCCTTCCGCCAACCAGAACAAGGTAATTCAACGGTCCTCTGTGCAGAGAGATTGGTTGCCTTAGTGGGTTGAGCCATGATCTTCCAAGGCTCCAAATGGAACATTGTTACGCTCTTCCTATGGGAGGATTCTGACCTAAGGTTTGCTAGACACGCGGATACACAATAACGAAAGTATATTAATTGTGATATATCAATTATTATGAAATTCGCTTTATTCATGTCTAGAGGATCAAAACCTCAAATCAACCAAAAATGACAGAGGAAGTGTCTTTGTGTAAAAAGTGTAATTATAGCAGGTGAGTCTATGTGTGGGAGACGGCCGGATGGGGCTGGTGGCGACCGTGGGGAGGAGAGCTAGTAAGTTCCTTCACTCTTGATGGACCAGATAAGAATCATTAACATCATAAACGATGACCATACCGGAAAAGGGAGGAGCTCAAGATGGCAGGCTCCTATTGGTGCATGGCGGATCTTGTGTGAATTTTAAACCCGCGGGATATCGCGATAAAACAACGAGGTGTCACGCCATTTTAGTACCCTCTCTCCAATAAACCAAACAGTGAGAGTAAAAGATGATGATGATGATGATTAGAAATTAATTAATTGAGAATTTGGGCAATATATTTAAATTTTACATTAGTTAAGTTTGCATTTTTGGGATTTCATTCGAGTATATAAAGAATAGTTTGCGTTATCACAAGATATAAAATAAATAGATTAATTATTATTATCGCTTTTATTACTTTGCATTGCCCATTAAAACACAAGATAAATGTTTTCGGTTCTCAATAAAATAACCTAATGAAATAATTTTTCTGACAATACCAAACATCGATTTATGTTTTATATACTATTACAACTACTACCAATACTACTACTGTTACTACCACCACCACTGCTTATAAAACTACTGTTACGACTACTACTTTTGCTGCGACTTTTTTATAATACAAGTACTTCTTTTACTACGACTACTGATGATGATGCTGCCGCTGCTTCTACTACTGCTTGTAATGCTACTGCTAATACTCATGTAATCTAACGAACACGTCTGCTTCCATGTGATGTGACTAATTCTCTTACTGCGTATCAATTCTGCTCTGAAAAACCACTTAACTGGATCAAACTATTCATACGATTTCCTATGTTTCCGGAAACCGAGCGTTTCATGTAGGAACAAAGGCAATTAAATCGTCATGATTAAATAAGACAAGTAGCCAATAGGCGAATGCTCTTTCAAGCAGCGTTTCGCCATTGGTTAAAAAACCTCTGCTGTAGTAGTGGTTGTAATACACGAAAGCAGCGTTTTTTGTCCATTATATGTTCAACTGTACCGATTGGAATGCAGAAGCGTACCTGTTATTTAAATATGCTTAATTTTCTCAACTAAATCTTATACATTTATTCGAATTGGATGCAACACAGTCGCGCATTCACGAATAATTTTATAACAGCTGGTATTCGGGGATGCATCTACCAATTTCAAGAAAACCCTTTCTTTGGGTTTCAACAATTTCGTTGTGATTTATTTAAATTTCATCAACAAATATCAATGGGTGGTGGAGCACGAATAAATATTCATGGAACAACGACGAATTAAGGGCGATATTAGATTCAGTTTAAATCTTCCCGGAGCTTATAATTACTATTCATTTTCCTTACGTTTACCCATTTTATTCTTCGTTTAATTCGTTGTCATAAAAGGAGTCACAGGTCTTCTCATTTGTTTTCCCAGCTGCGATTTAATCATTAATCGAATGAAAAAGATTCACATATCATTCCGATCGACTGACACACCATGATCGGTTGCTATTGGCACAAATCCGACTATCACTCAGCCCTTTATCGATTTGTAATTAATTGTTACGATTGTTTTCGTCGGAAAGACAACCGTTACGTGCGGTCATTTCTAGGAATCGTTTGCTTTTGTTTATAAAAGAATAGTATCATCCCAACACGTCTCTTCCGACTGCACAGACAGCACAACTCAATCCACAGACTTCGATGTAGTTACGTAGTTCATGATTGCAGTTCTTGCCCTAACTCATTACTTGCGACGAAAAAAACATGTTTTTCCGCGATAATTGATAAAAGAGTCTCTGAGTTCTTGAGCTAAACATATAAGGAATGAGGAGTATCCTTTGGTGGTATTAAACGTTATCGCCTTAGCATTGGTCGGACGGCGATTTACATCGAGACGAACATGAATAAGATGGGGGTAAGAATGACCGTTTCAGAAGCTAGTTCCTTTGCAGAATGAAAGCTTAACGCATCAGCCATATTCACGATACTCAAAAACACCAATGGCTTCCCTCCTTTATACTACTAGTTGCTGCTGATGCTGTTGTAATAGCAACAGCACTAGCGCAGTGATCGCGGCATTTGGAACACAATTATTATCTGTTTCCTGTCTGATTTAACACAAACAGACTGATGTAACCTACCAGTGGTTGCAAACTGATCTTAAGCGACACTGGTGGTTAACGTCGATATTTCGGCACGGTATTAAATTCCGTCGGTGTTAGGGCAGTAAATTGTCTTCCCGCATGACCTTTTATCAGCCAGAAATTTCTCTTTTTTTGTCTTTTGTTACCTTGCGATCACTCTATTCTCGCTGACTGTGCACTGACAATTACGAAAATGGGTTTCACCAATCGCCAACGTGCGTGTTTGTGCGCATCAAAGTATCTGATGATATCGTCGGGTTGTAACTGCTGAAACAAATAATATACGAAACTTATTTCGGTCTTCTTAACGTCGACGTGAATTTGATTTGACAGAAAACGTATTAAGAAGGGTTATCTTACTACAATCAGAGAAGTGAATCTTGTTCAAATTGTATTTCTATATATTTCCTTCATCATTAATGCACTTTCGTCATTAAATAACGGTCACATGAGCGACGTCGTAAATATAGGGCCATACTTTCCGCTAACCAATCAAATTGCTGAAAGCCTGGGGCTTAATATTGAGAGAACGGATCGAAAAAAGTTCCGACCTTGAAGACAACGAATATCAGTTCCGCGATGTGTTTTAATGAAATTCCATTGACTCACTGTCTTGATATCTCGATTTCTCCAACAATCGACACGGCAGCAGAGCATTTTAATTCAAAAATATTACACGATCGTCATAACTGCTATCATAAATGATCCAAACAAATTGTGGTTATGCCAGATTTATGCCCAAAAATCGAATTCAAACCCGATTATTAATTAATGATACTTAATTTGCGAGTAGCAACCCTTAGCAAATATGCCACCATTTAGCCGATAGCGTGACTCCGAAAGCCATGACTGCCCCGTTTCAACAGTCAAATAACTCAAACACATTATTCATTACAAATTTACATCGACTTCATTTGAGGAGCCAGGTTTGGGGAGACGTAGAATTGATTCCAAGACAAAATACCCCCGATCCAATAGCGTCGTCAATTCAGTGTGTAGACTTTAAGGCACATCAAGGTTGGGATTAGTATCGGGAATTGTGGGCAAATCGGGGCGTAAAAAAGATAGTCATCGTTGCTCGAAATTGGGGGTGTGCAACGAACCGGGGTGGGGAGATGGTGCGAGACTTCCGTCACACAACAGAAAGTGTGTCTTATAAAGGGGCTGTTGGTAGTTGAGCGGTTGATTGTAGTCATAATAATAATGATAGTAATAATTCCTGATGGGAAAAGCCACGTAAAGAACACTTGAATGTATTTTTGGTAAGCTAGATTATGATTGCTGCGGCGTTTTAGAGGACACACATTTTCCATCATATGTATATACACATTGTTTGGGCACCCCAATTACACAAAAGCTGTCAGTTGGAAGTGGGTGTAGGAATGAGAGGGTTCCACGCAGGCGATCGGTGACCACACAAGGCAGCCAAACCCGCTGAAATCGAATGTCCATCTTCACCCCCGAGGGCAGTTTGATTGTTCTGCTGGGTCGTTCGCCATGTGTCAATTAGAAATACCTTCATGGTTTCGTCAAATTGACGACCCCAGTTGAGAAAATCGGGAAGCTTTGTCCGACGGGATATGGCGTCGTTCATCGCCTCAATTGGACTCTGGATTGTTTCACCGGAGTTCCCGTTAACTATTGACGAAGCCACGTAGTCTGCAGCTAAATTGAATAAATGAACAAACATCGTGTTGGCGTCGTGCAGTTGATGTAAGTCATCATCACCTAGTTGCGCCTAAAACGGAAAATACAAGCTACTTAATTGGTAGTCAGTAGAGAAGAATAGTCGACCGGTTGTACCTGCGTCTATAGAGCATGTACAACAAAACATTACAAACCCATTCATCGGTGATCGCTCACCTGCATACTTTCTTCATTTGTGAGGGATTCTGTAAGCTTGACGGCCATAAACGCTCCCAAAAGAACCGGTTGGTGCGTCAAAAATTTGTTCAACTCGCACACATATGCATCAAGGTATTGCAACATTGGAAATCCCATCTTAAAGAGCTCTGCCAGCTTCGCACTCAATTGCGAGAGGCTGATGACGACGCGGTTCTGTGGGGGCACCCGGAAGGAAATGGACACGGCGTTGGACGGCGTTTCTGCCGTGACCCCGGAAGGGGAGGTCGGGGAGGTTGAACGGGGCGACGACCCGTCGCTTTCAACGTGCGCTTGGAGGTGTTGTTGCCGATCCAGCTGTCCTTCTGAGGAGGGTTTGGCGGTGGACGGCTGGGGCGGTAAATATGTCACTTCCTGAGCCTCCAGGAGACAACTCGACAGCAGAATCGGCACGCAGTTGGCCAGACGGTTCTAGAAAATTTGCCGGGAATTCCATGTTAATGACAAAATAATGACCGGAATGGAGTTCATTTCGTAGGTTTTGATGCTTTTCCTATTGTTATCATAGGATTCAAATTTATCGGGTGACCTTACGCTATGCAGCTTCGACTATTTGATGTTATTTTTAATGATCTTTTGATGAAACAGTAAGAGTTACATTAGTAGTAGTAGTAGTAGTAGTAGTTGTAGTAGTAGTAGTAGTAGTAGTAGCAGCAGTGGTAGTAGTAGTAGTAGTAGTAGTAGCAGTAGTAGTAGTAGTAGTAGTAGTAGTAGCAGTAGCAGTAGTAGTAGTAGCAGTAGTAGTAGTAGTAGTAGTAGTAGTAGTAGTAGTAGTAGTAGTAGCAGTGGTAGTAGTAGTAGTAGTAGTAGTAGTAGTAGTAGTAGTAGAAGTAGTAGTAGTAGTAGTAGTAGTAGTAGCAGCAGTGGTAGTAGTAGTAGTAGTAGTAGTAGTAGTAGTAGTAGTAGTAGTAGTAGTAGTAGTAGTAGTAGTAGTAGTGTAGTAGTAGTAGTAGTAGTAGTAGTAGTAGCAGTGGTAGCAGTAGTAGTAGTAGTAGTAGTAGTAGTAGTAGTAGCAGTAGCAGTAGCAGTAGTAGTAGCAGCAGTAGTAGTAGTAGTAGCAGTAGCAGGTAGTAGTAGTAGTAGTAGTAGTAGTAGTAGTAGTAGTAGTAGTAGTAGTAGTAGTAGTAGTAGTAGTAGTAGTAGTAGTAGTAGTAGTAGTAGTAGTAGTAGTAGTAGTAGTAGTAGTAGTAGTAGTAGTAGTTGACGACCTCAATAAAGCGCTTACAATTATTGTTATTATTAACATACCCGAAGAGTTCTTCTACCTTCGATAATGTAATTTAGAGATGCTTTTCCTCGATTTTATATCTCATGCTGAATTATTACATGCGAGACAAACTCAAAAATCTAATAATAATCCTATTAATGACGATTACACAACCACCAATTGGTGATAAATTAAACACAAGCTTGTCAATTGCCGAGTCGCTCGACGTGGAGTTCAAAAACAAAACAATCGCCCCAATTTTCGCCAAATTACCTTGAATATCCAAAAGGCGCACCCATCGGAGAGTTGAATGGCGGGCAGGGGGGTCTGGTCGCGGCCCTGGTGGGGCAAAAAGAGGCTGGAGGCGAAGGCAGCCACGCGGCGCAGCAGCAAGTCACTCCAGAGGTTGGCCAGCGTAAGGCGCCACGTGTCCGGCGGCTTCGTGAGTTCGAGGTGGAGGGGCACGCGGCTGGGATTGGAGAAGACGCCATCATTCAACGCAAAGCGCCAGGCAGCCGACAATCTTGCGAACATGGGGTCCGCTGAAACAGTAAAAACGGTCGGTTTAGCTTCGGCGTTGCCGACGACTTCTTTCATCACCAACTGCCAACACCTCAGACGACAAGCCACGCACTCGACGAGGCTGGACCGCGACAAATACTGGTCTGAGGTCGCAGGGAACACGGGGACTGCTTCGAAAACTGGGGACTTCGGGAAGCTCTTTGGTCTTATCTGGCTCGCATCCGGCAAACGGCAGCCCCAGGAACACATCATTCTCGACGCCGTGGGACAACTGATACCAGAGATAGAAGGGAAGGTTATGCGATGGGTCCAACACATCGATCAACTGTTAAATAACTCGACAGAACACCAGCCGGATCACATTCTCCTCAGTCAACGCGAGCCATTGTGGCTGTAGATTCACCTCGAACCTCTAGGGCTCTTATAGGCTCTTAGTGTACGTTTCCTTAACATTTTCCAATTTATTCCCTCGCATTCAGTTGAACTCGACTGCAATGATTTGTTTATCACGGTGAATCGGACTCATTTAATCGATCGATTGCAGTGCAGCGGCCACTTGTGATTGATTGGCAAACCGACTACTGCTGCCGGGAGTCACTCTGGGCTGAAAAACAGCAAGTCTCCAGGGGAAGATAGCATCCCATCCATCGGACTCATTTAATCGATCGATTGCAGTGCAGCGGCCACTTGTAACTGATTGGCAAACCGACTACTGCTGCCGGGAGTCACTCTGGGCTGAAAAACAGCAAGTCTCCAGGGGAAGATAGCATCCCATCCATCGGACTCATTTAATCGATCGATTGCAGTGCAGCGGCCACTTGTAACTGATTGGCAAACCGACTACTGCTGCCGGGAGTCACTCTGGGCTGAAAAACAGCAAGTCTCCAGGGGAAGATAGCATCCCATCCATCGGACTCATTTAATCGATCGATTGCAGTGCAGCGGCCACTTGTAACTGATTGGCAAACCGACTACTGCTGCCGGGAGTCACTCTGGGCTGAAAAACAGCAAGTCTCCAGGGGAAGATAGCATCCCATCCATCGGACTCATTTAATCGATCGATTGCAGTGCAGCGGCCACTTGTAACTGATTGGCAAACCGACTACTGCTGCCGGGAGTCACTCTGGGCTGAAAAACAGCAAGTCTCCAGGGGAAGATAGCATCCCATCCATCGGACTCATTTAATCGATCGATTGCAGTGCAGCGGCCACTTGTGACTGATTGGCAAACCGACTACTGCTGTAGGGAGTCACTCTTGGCTGAAAAACAGCAAGTCTCCAGGATAAGATGGCATCCCACCCGAAGTTTACTAGGCCTGCCTGTCTGCCGACCATCATCGACCGTCTCCACGTCCTGTTCAGCTCCATGTGGGTCAAGGCACCAATAATTCGTCGCTGAGATTGGACTTTCAAGTTCAATCTTCCTCACTGAAAGGCGCACCACTCTTTCTGGCGAAAACATGGCCTCCCAGAAGCACTCGCCGGGTAATTATCTTCATTTTAAGCAGTCTCGCCCGCCCCTTCCCTTCCCCGTTATAGGCTCGATTGGCCGCGATGTTCCACCCGTCTTCAAATGTCTTGTCGTGTGTTTCATGCGCGCGGGGCCCATAAATCCAATAGAACGCAGCTCAGCTTACACCAGCGCAGTAATATACCTAAATTACTGGTGGATTAGAAACACGCTCGCGGTGGTACACCACCACGTCACGAGGCCGGAAACCACTTCCATTTGTTTATATCTGTTTCCTAAACAGGCCTCTTAGTCGGTGTGTTCGTGCGTGCGCGCGTGCGCGCACGTAGCCATCAGGAATGTTTGACATCAAAGGTACCCAGTCCCAGCGTGTTCTGCCTGCAAACCTCTCAGTCCTTCGAGGTGCCATGGCGCGTGGATAGGACCGCGAAGACCAGTAATACCATTTTATCTGCTTTGCTGGTGACATCCCAGTTGAATGTCACCGTGACCCAATTCCACGGGCACATTACTTATCCACTTGATTTGGACCAATATTGACCACTGGGCATGTTGGTCTCTCTCACCAAAACCGGCCAATAAGAATGCGCTACAATGAGCCGCCAATCTTTGCCGTCATGGTCTCGAGTTCATCACCTGATGCCTGACCTGGGAGTCGAACGCGGGTACTTCGCCAAAACCGGCCAATAAAAGTGCGTTAAAATGAACCGCGCAATTTAAATGTGTATCTCGCCTTACCTTCGCTGAGGGGAAACGCCTGCTGTACATCCGGATGAATTGGAGCGAATAACTTTGGCTATAAAATTGAAAAAAACACCCATCACTCAAAATAACAGAACGCTTCTTCCCTATTTATGGACGAGGACAACCTGTTCTTAAAAACACACAAAATATATTTGTGGGAGACTCGTTAAATGGTCGCGATTACGAGTTTGCGTAACTTTAGATATGTGTAGGGTTTAGTTTGCCTTACTTAATAAAGCGAATATTAAGATTCAAACACCTCTCTTCAGTCCTTATAAAATAAAAACGAATCAGTGCATTGTCAGCGCAACCAATATATATCTATCATCAATGGACAATTACCGTAACACTGAAACCCCCACAGTCACGCTCTTCAATCAGCTCCGATCAGATCAATCAAAGGTCATCTTCAAGCCTCCTCTGGAGGTTGAGAAATAAAAAGGTAAGCCTCAAGGGATGACTCGTTGTGTGGGTAGAACCCCATTCTTGGGCCGTGATAACTTCGCTTACCAGTAGTACCATTTTATTTGATCTGCTAGTGACATTCAACTGGGATTTCCCGTTGGAATAATTCCACCGGCACAGTAATTAAATTTCATTGCATTCTTTCATCCTAGCAATTAGGCTTGCTGCATCGTAAACCTTTTCTGTAGCAACCTCAAGAATCTAATCTCGCCATCATTCAATGCCATTCCACTAGATGTACACCGTCAGTTTATTATATGACACCTGAAATTCCCTCTATTCAAGCTTATCTGAGCGTAGATTTATTCGACGAACAATGTATAGGCAACACCGTTCAAAACCTACAAGAACGGCGGCATATCGCAATTCGGTAATACCTTATATTTTTCCCAAGTTTTAGTTCACCCAAACAAGTGAAGCAGAAACTAAAAGACAAGTGTCGCATATAGCGTTGTTAGTAATATTCTTTTTATGCGAAACGTCTTGGCTTGTGACCGTAATTGGTGAAACGTATTATTATTATTATTTGTACAGAGTCTTTCAAGTTCGGATTTATTTTCTTTGAATTCAAATGGAAAGCTATCATCTGTTTATCGATATTTAAAAAAATTGACGGTCTACAATTAATGCACGCTTACAGACGTCGATTGTTTTGTTGAAACACTCATCTACTCAGACGAAGCCCATTTCCATTTGAATGGGTTCGCAAACAAACAAACAAACAACCAAATTGCCGTTTTGGGGCATCGGAAACCCCGCGTCCATCTGTTGAGAAGAAGAAGAAGAAGAAGAAGAAGAAGCCTTTGCATTCCTCTCGAGTTGCTGTCTGGTGTGCATTTTGGTCTGGAGGTCTCATTGGGTCAATTATACCGAAATGCCAAAGAAAGTTTCACCAAAAGAATCAGCATCTGTCAGCGTGCACGCGATAAACTTTAGGGTAAATCATTTATCATTCATGAATAGTAAGTAGACCCGCGTTTATACATAGCAATAAACAGATTATTATTTTCCGTTTAAAATGGGTGCTTTATTTGAATTTTAAAAGGAAACTCGAACTTGAAGGACCCTTCACATGACTACTTCGACTACTGTGAAGGGGTCATCGTTTTATTGGTGGAACTCTTAGGCTACCCTGTCAACTCATTCCAGCCCGGGTTTCTATGAACGCCGTGTAAGATCTCTCGATCACCATCCTCCGAGATCAACTCCAGCTTATTAACAGATATTATACAAAAAGGCGAACATGATCGAACCCAGAATCTTTGCGTTCCGGGGGAAGGTTCACGAACGAAAATCAGTGAAGGTACTCCAAGCAGTGAGAATTTTGGGTCTCCGTATCACGTGTGATGGTAAACTCCTCGACCCATGTCTAGTGGAGGTGACCTGACCCGACCTACTGTCTAGCTCATCCAATAAAACATCGACGACACGCGCACACACAACACCCTGTTCAGTTTCATGCACCATCACTGAAACGCATTGAGGCTTCCCGGCCACACCACGAACGTACATTGAACGGAGACAGGTTCTGTAAGAGTGTCGCCCCCTTTGTCCCAGTCAACGATGATCCACCGGAGTCATCGTCGTGCCAACCACCGCCACAACCAGCTTCCTGCGACCGATGCCTCAACGCCGTGAGTTCAAAGGACGGATTCTGTTGTGGCTCAGAACCACTTCCGGCACCGAAATTGGACACGGAAGAGATGGAGGGCGATGCGGTTGACCCCAATGCGGTTGACCCCGATGACCCGACTGATTCATTTTCTTTCTGCTGCGGGTGACAGCTGCCGGCAGCGATCGGGAAGTTGGAAACCGTGGGAGCTGGGAGGAGGGATGGAGCCATTTCCAGCGGGGAATAGACTGGGACTCGCTCCGGAGGATCCAAATCGTCGCTTGAGCTCAAAAAATGCTGAAGGGACGGATGGGAGGCGTGGACGTCGGTCACGTAGGGGTTGTTCAGGGATGCTGGGGGGGAACCGTGATGGAGACCGCATGGATCGCCCTCCACGGTGAGAGGGGTCCAAGTGAGGGACGTCTTTGGATGGTGGTGATGGTGGCGGCGGTGATGGTTGCTGTCGTGCGATACGGAGTCTGCGAGGGGGTGTGTGAGAACCACGCAATCTAAATGAATGGCGAAATTGGGGCCTTACACGGCTCAATCGCAGAATACCAAGGTTAATGGGGTCTTTTGAGGGCCCCAATTTGCCAGTGTGGTGTTTTATTTGCTGAGACCTTTAGAGTTTAAAACTCTTCAAACAATACTTTCCCCGGGGGAAACATTGTTTCCAAAAAAATGCGAATATTTGACTATTCGATGCAAACGGATTCATTGGTCCTTCCGTGTCCACATGTCTTATTCAAAGACCCACAATTTGCCTAAGATAGCATTGGCTATTGGTGTATTATGTGACGCGGTCTCATTGGCCTATATTTCATGCACTTTGTTTTGAAAGCCGGTGTTCTTATTTAATAATATGCTTTATTTTATTATTTATATGAATTCCGAAAGCGAACAAGACATTCCTATCGTTATTTTAATGGATCAATTGCTCGAAACTAATCAGAAAAACATCGAATTATTATTCTTATTGGGCAAAATGATTCCGTGTAGCTTTAGGCGGAGGAGGAGGAGGAGGAGGAGGAGGAGGAGGAGGAGGAGGAGGAGGAGGAGGAGGAGGAGGAGGAGGAGGAGGAGGAGGAGGAGGAGGAGGAGGAGGAGGAGGAGGAGGAGGAGGAGGAGGAGGAGGAGGAGGAGGAGGAGGAGGAGGAGGAGGAGGAGGAGGAGGAGGGGGAGGAGGAGGAGGAGGAGGAGGAGGAGGAGGAGGAGGAGGAGGAGGAGGAGGCTGATCCGGCGAACTGGACAAGAGGAGGTGCAATGGCCATATGGGCGGTTTTGGTCTGGATTACCACCTGGATTACGTCTGCCTGGCAGAACACACTCATGATTGTCAAATGCTAGATGGGGTCCAGCGCCACCAATCAGAAGCCCGGACGCACCGTTAGAGATGTGATTCCCAAGACTCTTCGTGCAAACCCCGAGATCTTTCACGGAGAGCTGACTCATCCTCTTATACGAAGAAGAGTTTCGCAAGCCTAGTGGTGGTAGTTACACCGTTCACACAACCTTCAAAACTTCGAATTGCGATTTCGTTGTGTTTTTGAGAAATTAAGCAATATCTATCATAAATTGTTAGTGTTAAGGAATGTTATTAAAGCTTATACATTTATCTACTGATCAGTTTTTCTCGAAATGTAAATGTGACGAAATAGAGATCGTTTATTGGAATCCCATAGGTTATCTTAATTTCTATTCAAATGAAGACTCTTCTGTTTATTGGATTATAAAAAAATTAAGATTATTGCAATCATAATTACTTATATGAGAATGGATTGCACTCTACCTAAGAAATATCCAAAACACTAAGCAATCGAAAATCAATACCCAAACGCAGCTTCGCTGGTTGTGCACTCACAAGAAGTTCGTTCTCGCTACAGCAAAGTAGCAGCATCGCGTTATCGAATATCGATTTTAATTACATAATTGCACATTCAAAACGCAACACTGCTTATTTTGAGAGTTTTACATTTGGAGAGTCAATTAAATGCAACTTAAATTATTTAATAGAGCAACCGGGTTAAAATCTTATCGTCTTCGGTATCAAAACCATTTTTTGTCAATTGAAACAGAGTTTAAGGATGGCATGCCAATAGACCGCACTGCCAGCGTGAATAGACACGCTTGGGGCTACAGCCTGAGTTCCAATTTCGTGAAGATCCACTGTCTCCGATTAATTGTCCAATCAATTCCTCCTTACATTGAAGCCTCAAGCTTAAACATTTCATTGACTCGGAGAAGAAAGGAATTTTCTCTACCTTGGATACACGGCTGTTCCTACATACATCAAGCATCCCACACCCCCTCACACCTTCGATCAATCAAAATAAATAGAACCATATAAATTCCACAAAAAACCGATGCTTTTGGCAGCCGCGATATCCCAAAACTCTTTAGGGGCACCAATCCCATATAAAACCACTCCTGGACCGTTTGCATCAATGTTTTCGATCTGATTCTCTCGACTACTGCACCGATGGGAGCGTCCCGGGATGTTGCAGCCACTTTGCGCCACCAAGTCGCGGCAATCGGCAGCTGCATCTCACGTGTCGTAACAAACAGACATACCATGCTGCTGAAATCGATCTGTCGGCTCGGCCTTGACGTGGAACCCGACCGAATTCTGGTCCGATTCCAAGGCCGGTTGATAGAGACCCCCATCGCCTTCGTAGAGCTGCGGAGTCTGGAGGTGTGTCGGCGCCGCCATGGCAAGAGCGTCCACGTAGCCCTTGACGCCGCCGCCTTCCACGAGTCCGGCTCCATACGAATGCCCGAAGGAACTATGCTCCATGACCCCGCTGTATCGGTAGGGTGGTGGCGCTGGAAAGGCGGGGTCACCGGGTAAAAGCTGGCTGCAGTTCGGTGAGGCTGCTTCCGGCCTTCCAGTCGACTCGAGGGTGAACTGTGGCACCTTGGAAGGCGGAGTTGGGTCGGTGTGACCGACGTGCAGTTCGTGGACCTGAGCGGCCACTGGCAATCTGTCCAACCAGCGTGGTTTCGTGCCGTCTTCTATGTGAACAGTGACAGGTGAGTTGAGCGAACGGCAAGTTTCTAAAAAGCACTCGAAGCGGATTCTAATTTGTTACAGTTGTTTTGAGCCTCTTTGTGACTCGCAGTGGCTCACAAGGGTCCAGGTCGAAAATTCGTTAGGTTCATTTCCCGATTTTCAAGGTCACACCATTCGGGATTCTGTCTAGCCCTGGCGAACTCAACTGCTTGACCTATTGATCCCACTAGAAGGCGTCTGCGTGCGATAGAGGAGGTACAACAACCCGTCGAAATCACCAGCTAGGCGTTCGCGACTACTGACCTGTCTGCAATTCATCCAACCCTAACTTCCGGTTGCGAAGCTGCGTGACAACGACGGCGAGGAAGCCTGCCTGCGACAGCGGTCGCACCCCCGGTAGACCACTTAAATTGAGCCCAACCCCCCCTCTCCCACTTTCGATGGTGCGTTGAGGTCAGAGGTTACCGTCGATCCAGAGACGAGTAGCACCAACGCCATTGGCCGCGCGAAGTTGTCCACGACGCCCCTCTCAACGACGCTGTCTGCCGGAAGAGAGACTACAAACGGTTCTCTTTTTCCAAGAGGCCAGCTTCCCAGGCGGTAGGCATTTGCGCTTCCCAGGCGCAAAACCGAATCAATTAACCACTATCGCTTGGTCGCAGGGATGGCGGCAATTTCACATGTCAACTGGGTGAAATATCTCCCGAACGGCGGAGGTAAGCACTGTGCACCTAATTGTTCCAGGGTGGGTCACCACTAATAATTAATAACGTTCTCTTATTTTCCTTTTCTCCACAGTTTCGGGAAATTACGAAAAATGATCAGAGTGCTTTTTCGGGCCTATCGTCCACCATCCGTCAGACTCAAGGTCGTCTCCGGGTCCTTTGTGGTACCTGGCCGCTCAAGGTAAAAGTCTAATGATGTTTCAGAGACACTGAATGACTGTATCGATGATCGACACATAAGATCGATAAAGAAATACGGCACACGCAGAAAGGATCAGCAAAGATGTTGAATAAGGTTCAAGAATAAAGTGCGGCAACTTTGTCGCTTCCATGTAAGGCTCTTGTCTCTTTGGGAAGAATTGCGAACGAACTAATGTCGGTGTGGGAAAGTCTATGTTGTAAGAAAAACATTTCTGTGACCGTTAAAATTCGAGTTAAGAAAAAGATTGACTCTTCGAGTTCGAAAAAGGAAATTTCGGGGATTGGAAGCTGCATAGCGATTGACAAACTGTCTTCCGGGCAACCTATTTTTAAATATGAACTCAAATTATTTATCCATTCCTCTTGTATCAATGACGGCGTGCTCCGTTGAATGCTCGGAAAAAGTCCCACAACTATCGACAAAACTACAGAAATGTCCCTTTAACCAATATTTACCGGTGGCAGTGTCTGGTGAGCCATCAAATGACCTTGAAACGGCCAATAGGGCTTACTTTTTCGAACTTGGATGAGGTCAGGCCGCATTCCGATAAGGAAGCATCGTTTCAGTCGGCAAGCCGGGCACTCTCTCCTCGTAGACGGAGACACAATGTGTTCACCGGATTTTGATGTACACGTCAATTCCTGCGAGACAAGAGGTCGTGATTAGCGGGAATTTGGGGGAATTACCGAAGCCCATGGCGATTGGTTTAGACCTTGTAATACAATAACTGACACAACTTCCACAATTGGTTTCAGGCTGGGGGTTATTGGGGTTCAGGGTTTTGTAGGCAAATGCCTCGTCTGGTGAAACGGTCAAGCGATCATGGAATAACACATCACGCTCGCGTACCTCAGACATTTTTAAATGAATGATATGAAAACATATTAATCTTCGACTACAGTATATCTGAGAATAGATAAATATAGGTAATATTGTGCGCGGTGTAATCCATTTCAGGTGCGGTCTTGGGGAATAGATGACAAGCTTGAGGACTTGAATTGCACCATTGAATGGGCCCTTAGAATAAATTTACCAGTCCAAGAAATTGACGCAGGATTCTTCTGAAATCCTACAAATAATGCATTACTAGTTTCATGATGCCGTTTTGTAGAAGCCAGAGGACCAAGATGTCTGTCATTAGTTACTATGTGAATGCTAAACACACGTACTACTGATCAAAATTTAAAGTTAATCAGTAGCGCGACGTGGTCGCTGGATGAAAAAAATGGCCCATGAGCAATGCTTAAGTTAAATGGTTTGCTAAGAAATGTGTTATTTAAGGCCGAATATTTAGGTCTTCGACGTCCGTTCATCTGAACAATCAAGCGCACACGTTGATCACCAGAAGATTGGGAAGGAAGAAGGATAACAAGGAGATTTGATGGCGGAGGAGGAGGAGGAGGAGGGGAGGGAGGAGGAGGAGGAGGAGGAGGAGGAGGAGGAGGAGGAGGAGGAGGAGGAGGAGGAGGAGGAGGAGGAGGAGGAGGAGGAGGAGGAGGAGGAGGAGGAGGAGGAGGAGGAGGAGGGAGGAGGAGGAGGAGGAGGAGGAGGAGGAGGAGGAGGAGGAGGAGGAGGAGGAGGGGAGGAGGGGGGTTTAATTCGTGCGACAATCTTACCCTTGAGGATAAACCGGCTTCATGGAAGTGTCAACTGCATCATGAAACACTTAACCGACCCACCGAGGCAGCCTCGAGTGGAACTGATTAAATTCCAGATGATGCAGCAACTGTTTTATGCCAACTGGCAAACACACGTCGCAACGCCCGTATCATTGTTCTGGACTGGTCTGGGAGTTGAACCCAGGGTCACTCACGAACACGGTGAGGATGCTAACCACTACACCATCTGGCAAACAGAAGAAGATGAGGCTGGTGGGGAGGAGGGGGGCGGCTGGAAGCAAAGAAGAACAAACGCCAAACGCGAAAAAACCAACTGCAAGCCAGCGCTTCGGTTTAGCGTCCACGACGATTGGTCCGAGGACTCGACTTACACAAAGACCGTCATTAATGACCTTGGCGTATGAGTCCGCGGCGGATAGGTGGCCAGAGGCCTTTTTGAGGGCTGTGGTTATCGAGGGCAGAACCTTGTGTGAGGGATCGATAGTTTTAAATTGGAAAAACCTCAGAGCATCTCTCAGAAAATCGGAGATTACCGACGTTCATGGGGTAGGGTTTTTGTGATAACGCTCATATCAACAAATTCGTTTTTTTAGAACTAATGGATTGCTGTGTGCGCATATCGAATATGTACAAATGCGACTTCCGGTATTGAACGCCATCAATTAACTTTTATCCACCGAAAAATGGCTACTTTAAGTTCACGTTTTGGTATTTTAAGACTTGCGAATCATTAAGTATCCATTTCCACCGGCATCGCTGTGAGATACATCGAAAAGGATATTTGGATGGATTTCACCGTTTGGTCAGGCAAATTAAAGATAAACTTAGTTTTTCATCTTCGACGAGCACTACTTTATCACAAAACAATTTAGTCCAGGTTTGTCGTATTTTTTCTTTAAGTTTAAAAACGTTTTGTACAATGGCAAGCAATAAAGACTGCTAATTTAAGTTTTCGAATTAAGGTTGTAGTCCATCGGTTTTAAAGCACAAATCTACGACCGCTATGCATACAATTGAATTTGAGACATCGATTTTACTTCACATGGAAATTCTCGACAAACGGCCGAATTATTGATTCTGGGTAAAGTACGCAGGGATGAATGGCGATCATGTACTTTTAATGACCAGCCCGGCCACCCGAAAACCGCAAAATATTATCCATTTCGAGGCGCCTCTGTGATAGCCATAGAACATACTCGAAGATTTGAAGAAAACCTGCTGTGATCTCACGAAATATTTGATTTCCTTCAGGGTCAATAATTTGGCGCATTTTATTCTCTTGCGGTTTCTAATTGTTTGCTCATATCATAAATTAGATATTTTTCGTGTGGAAATCTTCCACTAGATGATGAATCGTCACAATGAAGATTCTTGGGAATGTTTCACTGGTTGCGGTGTCCAATGCAGTGCAACCCGGAACTAGGAGGTGGGGGAAATGACCCCTGCTCATTTTGGTGACCTGACCTGGGAGTCGAACTCAGCATGTCGACGATGAGGAGTGAAGATGCTAACACCACTGCATTTGAAATTAGCAATTTGGCTCCAGGTTTCATAAACAATCCATCCACAAAACAACCGCCGTTTAAGTGATGCTTTACGTGGCTAAAGTCCTTTTTTTATTTCACGAATCAGACTAAATAATTCGGCTGTTTGGAAGTTCTATTGATCCGTTTGACTTCAACTTCCATAAACCAAACTGAAAATCACCAGAACACGACCAGATATGAAGGGTGGGGGGGGTGGTTGAATGGGTAAGTGATTTAACAACACAAGTGGTCAACCACTCCATGGATGCTCACCTTGTGTGCATTGCGTCGGAAGAAAGCCTTGCAGGACTCGCAGGTCAGCTGCCCGAAATTGTGATTCACCGCCCGGTCACCGCATACTCGACACCGCTTGGCCCCTGTCACCACACCTCCCCCTGCCACCAGCCTCACGGCGGGGGCGTCTGTGAGGTTGGCGTGCTGATATTGCAGCCTCTCCCGGGGACTGTTGTTACTCCGATCGTCGATAGCGCCAGCCCTTTCATCTTTCGTGGGACTTCTCTTGAAATTCGTCAGTAGGGCCATGTGAGCACGTCGGATCTTGCTTTCCGTTGGAAGATATTCGCCATCGTCCATCCAGACGCCTTCGACGTGAAGATGCTGTGAATTTGGGTAGGCGAGAGGGTCGTTGTGTTGCAGAGGGAGGGTGTGGGGGGGAGTGGTCCTGGAGGTTGGCCAGTTACCGGGCATATCCGTGACATGCTGGTCGGTGTTCCTGGGTTGGCAGAACAAGTTGGAGAAGACACCGGTGTTGGAAGATACTTGGTGACTGTGGGAGTGAGCGGGTGGTGAACCGTGTTGGCGTTCACTCCGATACATTGAAGATTGGTCACTGGATCAATTCTACAACGAGAGATTTCCGGATTAAGTGACCTTGACTTACTTCGAAAGAACATGGAGAGAGGATGATGAGGATTTCTGATTAAAAAATTGGCCAATCAGCAATAGAGACGACTATAAAAGGGGTAGTTAATACCGAATGCGCACAGTTAATCAATGGCACATTTTGTGAACTAGCAATGTTCCGAGTCTTGGAAATTAGGTCTGTATGCGTGTTTTTGCTTAAAACCGGAAACCGGCTCATCTTAATATAGCCGCTCAAACCAAATGAATTGTCGAATTCAACCAATCGAAATCTCCTACTAGAGGATAAACCGGTTTCATGGGGGCTTGCCATGCGTTTTCTTCCCCAGAGGAAGAGTCGAGATTGTACTTGTTTTTCCGCTCTGAGAGCCTGGCCTCGTGAAACCATACGACTACACTCTGAGCATGTGAGAATCCTTAAGCGTTTGGGGGGTCGGTTTCATGGATTCAAATTTGTCTCCAGACGGACTCATGCCAAATGGACGGCTAAAAAAAGTCTGTAAGACGGCGACAATCATTATATTGATGACGCAAATGCTGATGTATCGTGGCCAAGCGCGCACACAGAGTTAAGTGTCATCACAAACACACACACACGGGTATGGTTGTAACAGCAGGCGTCATACATCAACGGTCACAAAACGGTATTTTATATAAACAGGCCTGGTCTTGGACAGCAAGGACCCACCCCTACCCACCTCCCAATATCCGGTAGTGTGTGTGTGTGTGTGTCTGTGCTGGTTCTTGGCATATCTCTATGTTTGACGCTGCTCGTTTGATTAGCGGATCACGGAGAAGTGAAAACCCAACACCCCAGACTATCGCCAAGCTCAATGGCAAAATTGGGATCCCAGACATTTCGAATACCTGGGAGGGGGTCTGCATTTTCAGACTAATTTGAGACACCCGCAAACATGTATCACCAATGGCCAATGGACTACAAGAAGACGAGAATCTTATATTGTGAGGCCTTTTCAAGAATTTGTCTGTGTTTGAGCATTCGTGGAAATGCAAGACCCACACTTATATTTATCTATGGCATTGTGTTCATCCAATATGATTTGCAAGCTACCTATTTTGCAAATTAGATCTTATTTTGGCCTTAATAACACAATAGCATTAAGAAAACGATTATTAATTGGCGCGCAAATAATTCAAACATGCGATGTTATAAAATGAAAATGAATTGTTTGTGTCGGAGGTGTGGTAAATACTACCAGCTAAAATACAATACTGGCTACGGTGAATTGATTGATTTCGGACGGCGAGAGATTTATCGATTTTGGGAAGCATACGTTGTGGTGTAACTGGGGGGATCGGTCTATCGTCAATTCGGCGTGGCCCAATGTTAAAAGGGGTGCAATTGCGACTATTTTTAGGGGAATAAAGCAAATTTATGAAAAGTATAAAATTCAAAACCTCCGTTTTCGTAACTAAACTCATCCAATCCTTGAAAAGATTACACCCTGGGGTAGTTTTAGCCAACTTTTGCTTGGTGCAGAATCAATGTTAAAATTACCCCCAGAAGACCGCTAGCAATCTCTCATTCAGACTTGAAATGAGGCCATGATACGATGCATACTAACTTACGGTTGAAATTAATTAAGAAAGAGAATCGGAGATATTTGGTACACATGCATTCGACTCCTTAAAGTGGCCCGATGGCGTGTTGTTTGACATTATCGCTCTGTTGGTACACGTACGAATGGTGTCGGTTCATTTTGACCGTCGGTCATTTGCTTGAATAACCCAAAATTCAGCTCAACTTCAAAGACATCAAACATCTGAGGTTAATACTTTCAAATTGCTTGATCTTAGCCTGCTAAGAATATTAGATATATAAAACATTAAATATGTCAACCGGATAGGACTCACGAGTCGGTGGTTTTCCCCCAAAATGTGAGTTGAAAGAGAAGAACTGTGTAAAGTTCAACCTGTTGCGCGGCCGTGGACCAATTACGTGTCCCGCAGTGCAGTGATTGGTTCGTGTGCAAAAATATATTATCAAACCCCACCCACAGCGAGCCGCTCGCACTTACGCGCGCATCAACGCACGCACGCACGCACGTCCGCACGCTCAACCACGGAGAAGAAATGTGCATTTCGATATTTATATAAAAAGAAAACGCGATAAAATTTATAGCAAAACTGATAACGGCCAGCCACTCGGGAATCACATTCTCTTAATAGTTTTCTGTTGCTATAATTGGTCGCGCCTACAACCTATAATGAAATATGACGGCTATGAAACCTTTCAATTGAAAAACTAGTTCGTGGCCATAATTTCTCTCTCCAACGCCGAGAAATTGTCAACCCTCCTACAACGTTGTCGGATCCAGTGGATTGCCGTCCACACATAGAGCTCTCAAACCCCTATATGTTACCGCCACCATGTCCAGACTGGTACTGTCGGAAACCGTTGATCAGTGGCGTCGACGCGTATGTGGAGAGCCTGTTCGTCCACGGCTGGAACTAGAACTTGAACCCAATCTTCCCTGATCTTCCCCGTCGGCGGAAAAGGCAACCAGGCATCTTTCAGTCCCAGTAGGAGGTTGCATGACGCCGCTTTTCTGACAGATGAATGAGTAATTCCTCGAACAGTTGTCGTCGTCCAGTGTACTTTTGGTGCATCTGTGCCCGTGCATGCATGAATTGTGTGTACGGTTTCACCATTCACCTAGGTGTGCGCGCACCCACGCCATCTCTCCCGTGAAAAGTCGAAAGTGTCCTGTCTTCAATGCACCAGGCACCAACCTGGATGCATTTGCATTGGTGTCTTTGTTGAGTCGTGTTGCACATATTTCCCATGCACTCTACTGTAACCCGCATCTGTGACCTCGACAGCCTTCACCCCACGATGACCCGGTCGGGGTTGACTCTGAAGGTGGTGTTGGTGAAGAAACCCTACACACAGCGTCACGTCATAATGTTGTTGATTTCACAAGTCGGTCTCCGTGGATGCTAACTTCTTGTCGACGACAACGTATCCGGGGTTGTGATTTTTAGACAGTTTCTTATGTTAGTCTTCAATAATTTTGCAAACTGTTTATTAGACGACACCCACCCTGAAAAACGATAGGTCAAATTAATTATTTTATCTCGATGCGAATTAACCAAACCAATTTGGAGCATCGTGTCAGTTTTCGAATAAATGACCTTGCAAAAGCTACTTCCAATTAAAGTTTAGTCAATCATGGTGTCTCGTTGAATTTTCAGTCGCACCATACCCAGTAAATTGCCACAGTCAGTGATATTAACTGCGATACACCTACAGGTTCGAGGTCACCCCAAGGTCACTCACGTTACACTAGCCTGCTCAGACAACCGATGTGCAGTTCACCCGAAGTCTGCTGCCCGAAAATCGATTGGGCAAAGCTCACGATGTGGAAGACTGTCATCACAACACGGGGAATATCGTCAGCGATGTCTTTCTGATCATTCTGGTGCATTTTAAAAAGAAAAGTCACTGTATATCGCGGGCGCGAGCAATGGATGGCAATTGAAAAACTAATTGCCTGATAAAAACGGTTACGGAAGCCCAGAAATTCACATTCATCTGTGCTCTGCTTCAACTACGGGTTCGAGGGGTTGCAACAGAGTCCGGACTGTATTGATGATGGTCTTGCACAAGGCTAAGGGTATTTACAAAACCTGACACTAAGTTTCCATTGCCTGTGTGTGAAGTTGCGTTAGTCAAAGAGCATTAAATGTAGCTACAGATGAGATTTCATAAACCATTAAGCTGTCTGGTCCATTGTTTCTTGTTTCATCCGATCATAATTGACACGGTAAAACCGGATCCAGAAAAAGCAGATCCCCATGAAATTAGGTGAAGGAGGGGTTTGTGGTGGAGGAAGAGGAGGAGGAGATGGGGGGGTGTGATGGATGGGAGAGAGGAGGTTGTAGTCGTCGTCGCCGTGGAGAAAGAGGAGGAGGTTTTTGAAGCAGAGGTGAAGGGGGAAGTGGTGGTAGGAGGAGATGGGAGGAGGAGGAGGAGGAGGAGGAGGAGGAGGAGGAGGAGGAGGAGGGGGAGGGTGTGTGTGGTGGAGGGGATGGGAGAGAGGAGGTTGTAGTCGTCGTCGCTGTGGAGGAAGAGGAGGAGGTTGTTGAAGCAGAGGAGAAGGAGGAAGTGTGGTCGTAGAGCGGGAGGGGTACGAGGGGTTTGGTGGTGGTGGTGGTGGTGGAGTGAGATGGAGGGGGTGGTTGTGATGGAAGGGAGAGTGGGGAGGTCGTCGCCGTGAAGGAAGATGAAGAGGTTTTTTGAAGCGGAGGAGAAGGAGGAAGTGGTGGTCGTGGTAGTAGAGCGGTAGGGGAGGATGAGTGTGGGTTGTGGTGAAGAAATTGGGTGGGCGGGTTCGAGGGGGTGGTCATGGTCGTGGAGCTTGACGTGGTCTTGTTGGAGTAGAAGGAGGAGGAATATGGTGGGTGATTCGGCAGTTGCTAAAACCGTGTGGGTTGACAGAATTCTGGTGACTGGACTAGGAAGGACCGAGATGGATGAAAACCTGCTGCTGCTACTGCTGCTGGGATGTCGACATGTCGCGGGATGGAGGTTGCGATAGGTGATGATATCATATGATCCCATCCGTTTTTAGAGGTTTTTTCAACAAAAAAGATGCAAGTTTGGTACTGTCGACGAAGTCAACATTTACTGCAACATTGCCAGAAAAAACAGCTGCCTTATTTGTTGGGAAAATAAGTTTGTTCGGCCACACTTGAATTTTGAATTATACCATTTGTTCGAGGAGGCTTATGTGACATTTTTCTGACTGCTTGGTCGTGGTGACGTTAATTTATTTCAAATCATCTTAGAATAAGCCAGATTGAGTGGTCGCGGGGTTCATTACAACAAAGATTTGGGGTCGATATTTCACTGCATGTTAATGGGTGGTTGGGAGACGGAGGATGTGGATGTTTAAGTGGATGAAGAGGAGGACAACGATAAGACGGAAAAATTTTAAAAAAGGAACAATAAGTTGCTGGTGGTGAGAAGGAGAAGGAGAAGGAGAAGGAGAAGGAGAAGGAGAAGGAGAAGGAGAAGGAGAAGGAGAAGGAGAAGGAGAAGGAGAAGGAGAAGGAGAAGGAGAAGGAGAAGGAGAAGGAGAAGGAGAAGGAGAAGGAGAAGGAGAAGGAGAAGGAGAAGGAGAAGGAGAAGGAGAAGGAGGAGGAGGAGGAGGAGGAGGAGGAGGAGGAGGAGGAGGAGGAGGAGGAGGAGGAGGAGGAGAAGGAGAAGGAGAAGGAGAAGGAGGAGGAGGAGGGGTTGTGATGGAAGGTAGAGGGGCGAGGTCGTCGCCGTGGAGAAAGAGGAGGAGGTTTTTGAAGCAGAGGTGAAGGAGGAAGTGGTGGTCGTATAGTGGGAGGGGTAGGAGGGGTTTGTGGCGAAGGAGGAGGAGGAGGAGGAGGAGGAGGGGTTGTGATGGAAGGTAGAGGGGCGAGGTCGTCGCCGTGGAGAAAGAGGAGGAGGTTTTTGAAGCAGAGGTGAAGGAGGAAGTGGTGGTCGTATAGTGGGAGGGGTAGGAGGGGTTTGTGGCGAAGGAGGAGGAGGAGGAGGAGGAGGAGGAGGAGGAGGAGGAGGAGGAGGAGGAGGAGGAGGAGGAGGAGGAGGAGGAGGAGGAGGAGGAGGAGGAGGAGGAGGAGGAGGAGGAGGAGGAGGAGGAGGAGGAGGAGGAGGAGGAGGAGGAGAGGAGGAGGAGGAGGAGGACGTGGAATAGAAGTTTGACGAGGGGGCAGGTTCGGTGGACGAGTGATGTCTCGGATTATGGAATCCAGACTGAGTCAGTGTTTGACCTCTACTAGCTATTTCCATCAAACGCAAGGCGGACATGTGTGTATGTATACATGTATCCAGGTGTCGTGGTGGATTCATAAATCACCAGAGGCTGAAATCGTGTGCCTGGTGGATACGACATCGTCACCACCACCACCATCGTTATCACTACAAAGAGAGGTTGCGTATGTGTTTCTGAGGGCGGGGGGAGTGTTAGGCTGCATTGAAGGGGTTCTGCGAGCGATGGATTGCGTGTGGTGAAAACTGATTGAATGTCGTCAAGCCTGTGATGTCGGCGAATAAACGATCACGATTAATGGGGCCACAAGCCACGCGGTTCTCTTAAGAGAAGCGACGTTTATTTTGTGCCAGTGTTTACGAAATAGCGCCGATTGATTGAATGAGTTTGTGTTTGGGGGGATCCGCCCATTTAACAATCGGCAAACGCGATCTTTCAACAGGTTTGCAAGTCAAAGGCTCTAACAAGGTGAGTTAGAGTTTTCTTTTCAAATTCAAATGAAACACCTATTTTGAATTGAAAATAGTTACCTGTTTATTGATAAATATAGATAAGGGTTTACAATTTATGAATAATTAATGATAGATTACTAATATGCCCCCTCCCAAACGATTAAAGATGTCGATTCTTTTCGTGAAATTGGCAAAATTTCGGCGTATTTCGGGCTCAATGACCCAGCCAAAACTGTCAACCACATAGTAGCACGAGAGGAATGTAAAACAGAAACCCGTGGGTTTTCCAATTCACAAAAATCGAAATTCTTTTATAATAATAATAATAATAATAATAATAATAATAATAATTGTGTGGCTTTATTGAGGTCACGAGGACCAAAACTTTCAGCATTAAAAAAGGCAGGATAACAAATATTAGATGCGAAAATTGTCTTGTAGTTCCTGTTTAACCTGGTCTGGTGAGACTAAAAATCGGGACAAATAGGGAATGACCGAATTGCGATATGCCGCCGTTCTTGTTGGAATTGAACGGTATGGACCCATTCAAATAAAAATGAACTTCTTCAGCTAAGAACATTTTGTTCAGCAAAACCACCCGGATTTTCTCTCCAAAACATTCACGCGGGGCATTCATATCAGACCCTCCACCATAGATTATATATATATATATATAAACAGATGATGGTTTTCCATTTTTATTTGAAAATGAAAAAAAGATGCTCGAATTCGAAAGACACTGCATTTTCCCAGGGAAGCAGTTACACACAGACACAACGGAAAATGTCAAATTGCGCTACTTGCTTTGACAAACAAAAAAACAATGAAAATCCAGGGAGAAAGAAGAATTGAAAAAAGGGACAATACGGACTGTCCCCTTTATCAGTGAAAGTCGAAAAGAGATGGGTGAGATACAAAACAAAGGTTGTCATGGCCCAGTCACCGCTTCATGCTCCCCAACCCACCCATCTCCGGTTTTTGAACTTCCCTCAAAGAAGATTGGAGTATCCTTGCTTCAGCGTCCCATGAACAGCCCTCCCCCCACCACCCTTTTTTCATCACAACGCACAAAACTGACCTCAAAAAAATCACATTGAATCTGTGAGAATTAAACCAGAGGCTGGTGTAAATAAAACCAATACATATTTATAAACCATCCATCCACCCACCCCCGTCACCGATCTCCCCTCTGCCTTTGCCGATGACATTTTGCCGTCGGTGTGTGAATGAAATAGGATTTTTTCCACGTTGCCGATTCTGTGAGGAATCTGCCGTTTCATAGCCCACTGCTACTACTTCTGTCAACGAGGGCCCCAGAGGGCGATGGGACATTCGTACGCAGTGTGGTGTGGGTGTGTAAAAGTTAAGCAAAAACACAAAACCACGCAGTCGCATATAGGCAGTTGGTAGAATTTGAATTGACGCCGCGTTCTATCTGAAGGTCGCGGCGATGGGGGGGGGGTGGAGGGTCCTGTGATGTCTGTAATTTTTCGTGCGTTTTAGGGTTTTTGTTTTGTCGAGTTGAATGAAGCCTCTTAGGTTGGAGGCCTTAGAGTAATTTTGTGTAGGTGGTTACGAAAATTCGGCAAATTGTTGACCACAACAATCTATTTGTCTTTCCGCGTAAACAAAATCATCATTGAACCGTTTCCGATGACGGAGGCAATTTATTTACCATAACAACACCAAAAAATCATTCATCGCCGTTAAACTCGTTGTTCCCCACCATTTTTTATCTCTTAAATCTAGACCAATCAATCGGCCCAATTTACGATTGATGACGTCTTCGGCAAATCCTCAACCAATTGAAATAAAATCCAAATTTTCGATTCCACAAAACGAATTAAAAAATAGTATATTCAAGAGAATCGGAAAATAATCTTCTCTGCAGAACCCGCTTGTGACAATACTTGGAAGCAATAATATACTAACCGTAGAACGAAACCGGAGCCCTCAATTGTGCAAAAGATGCCTCGTTAATGGACGCCGAAGACGCACGCACTGCTGTCTATGCACGCATGCGCGCATCTGAACAGCTGTTCGAGATTTCTGTGTACTGCAACAGCTGGGTGAAGTGACCGTGTCAATCAAATGAGCACACAAATTTGCAGTCTAAAGCCAACCTCCTCAATTGCTTGCGATCCCAACTTCCGAGTGAGAGGGGCTGTCACAGACCACTTAGTTATGAAGCTGCCGGCAGGATTGATATTTTTGGAGGTTGTCAAGACGCAACTGACAAAAGTGGGCGTGTTTGTGCGTGCCAAACATGGTTTCATTGTCCAATGGGGTCACCTGTGAGATGTGGCGGATCAGATGTTGCCCTCGGTGACTATTCATGTAAATGTTCGATTTAGGCAGCTGGTGTGTCTTATTAGTGCAATAATGATGATTGTTTTTCGTTTGAAAAAGCGGTTTCCCCCAACAAATTTAAGCTAAAACATCCGTTTTTGGGGATTCAGCTGTCTCAGCTGTTGCTGAATCATCTCGTAAGAATAAAACGAAAAAAAATACGAAACGTGATAACCAAAAAAGGTCGTCCTGCGAGAATACAACAGTTTTCGGTTTACCGGGACAGTATTTATTTGAGTAAGAAGGAAACATATTTTTGTTGTGTGAAATCTACTGCACAGAAAGATTATCTTTGTCGGCGGTCGGCAAATTCGGCCAGCCGGGTTCTTCATCATACAAAATAACGGAATGAATGATGATTAAATTCTGTTATTTCTCTAAGACGCCTCCAGCTAGCTCAAGATCACCAACCTGATGAACCCGGTGTTAAGAACACAGAAACACTACTTACATAAAATAAGCTACCGTTAAATCGCAAATTAAAATCGTCTTTAAATACAGTGTCTTTCAAGTTCAAGTTTCTTTTTAAAATTCAAATTAAACATTTAATTCGAATTTAAAATAATCATCTGTCAATTGACATGTGCATTAGAGTGTCTACGATTGATTAATGAAGTCCTAACGGGCGCGTTTACCGAATTTACGCACTGGGGGGGAGCATTGGGTCGGTCATGTCTCAGGGTACCCCCCGGTCTTTGATCTCCGCTTCCACTGCAGCGGCCACAGGTTCGTTGTTAACCGCTTGACAGGCGGGCCAAAGCCTGGTGCGGGTAGTAGCCGGGAGGTTAATCGGACAGTGAAAGCGCGAATGATTACTCCGGACGACCGGCCTTGCGGAAGGCGCTCGACTAGATTCGCCACCCAAACCCAGCTCCCAAGAAACCAACATCTCCACTTTTCCCGACATTCTTGAAGCCGCGACAATGAAGAAAAACACTATCGACGTGCATGCTGCTGCCGAAACCGAAAATGCTGCAAAAAAGGGTTGCATTTGGACATTTACCGAGCATTGAACCTTCCCGGTGTCCTCCGATTTAAATTGCTGGAAATGAAAGGTTTTTAAAATAATTGGGCATAGAATTTCAGTGAAAAATCGAGGAAAACAGATGCTAATCTACTGACGAGCAAGGAAACACCGAGAAACTTCAAATTCAGTGGGCGGTTGGTTACCAGCGGCACAGCAACATGCCGACATGATTCGATAAATCGATACAACCCATAATTAAACGATATAATAGTAATAATAATAATAATGGTATTCGTCTTATTAGAGTCACGATGGCCAAACTTTCAGCATTAAAAATGCAACCAACAGAATTGATGCATGAAGTGTCGATTTCACATAGAAAATGCAGAATAGGTAAACACAAATAAACTCGATAACAACGATGAGGTAAATTTGCGAGAAAGGCAAATTAAACCCTCGAGGTATATAAATTTAGTAACAAATAACTATTCGTATCTGACTCCGCCATCCCATTGTTCAAGAAAAGAGTTGTTTGACACCTCTATCACCTCAGTTGCAAAATCCCTATTTCTGTTCAATCTTGAAAACGCTGCCCCCTCAATTTCGGTAAAATGAGAGGGCTGATTTAAAGCAGAACCATGTACTTAACGCAGGCTTCCCACCAACAGCAAATAATTTCCGCTTGAGCTTTATTGCGCGCCAATGGGGTGGGTGTGGGGGGTGGCAGATGTGCCACGCGATTGGCGCAAAATGTCCTTCTTGCGCGTGCGCGCACGCGAACTCTGGTGGCAAGAGCCAGTGGAGTGCGAATTAGCGCGCGGTTGCCACGTTAAGCAACGCACAAGAAACGCGTGCGACTGGTGGACGTATTGATGGCGCGCGCGCGCCACCTATTTAAATCTAGTTTACAACAACTTTACCACTCCCCTCATGGTGAACCGCTCCCCGCGTCGTTTCACCTGGATTCCGACGTTGTGACCTTTTGACCCCCGTGAGCCATTTTTTCAATTATCATGTTTTCTAGTTATTTATCTCGATTCTCGTAAATCGGCTGACCCCTCTTTTCAAGTCTGTCTCGATGCAAATCTGTTCGACGACCAATGGGAAGGCGGCAGCGTACCTTTCCCGCAAGAACAGCTGCATATCGCTTCAATTCTCTCGTTCTCCATTTTTCGCGATTTTTAGTTTCACCAGGAGCAGCAACTCAGAGACGGTTATCATTTGCAGAATTATAAATTTCTGTCCACGTGAACTTAATAAAGCGAAGGAGTGGGGGTTAGGGGTGGGTTTATATAAGCACTGGTTGTGGGGGGACCTAAAACCCATTCAGATAGAAGCTGGGGTACTTTTAGAATCGTTATAATTCGGGATGCCGCGATTCCCACTTGCTAAATGTTCCCAGGAATCCCCATGGAAATTTAATCCATAAAGCGGTGTATCCTCTAGAAGTGAATGCCGAAGGAAAAAACGGGCCATTGATTGGTCTTCTGCAAACGAGCAACAATAATCCTCTCATTTACTATTAGACGTCATAAAGGGTGTAGCGCTGATAATCGTCACCTGTTGGTGAGTGACCCCGAGTTCGACTCCTACCAAAAAAAGCCCGGCGCTAATCCAGCAACTTGGAGGCTGGCGATTGGTGGCGGAAAATGGCTGCTGCATCATCCCGAATTTAGTAACCAGCGTGAGTTGTGCGGTCAGCCTGGAACTCGATCGATTATTTCATTATGCAGCGTCCACTTCGATCACATCGCTTCACTAGCGTTCCATTGGTACATTTCCAATGAAATCATATCCAAGCAGACTGAGCGGAGAAGGAAATCGACTCCCAGATTCAATGGCCAGAAAGGCTGTTCTGATCATCACGTTTGCCCTGTACAAAGCAATTGTGAATGTGCAAAGGCCAGAAGTGTCCCAGTGCCACGAATCAAAAGTCGGGAGGCAGCGGTATTGACGTCACATGAACCTCGAGACACTTCACACAAATTACATTGACCGCGCGATCCATGAAGAGGCTGCTCAAGTACGAGAAAGAATTACGGATCCACGTCATCAGTTCACTCAGCTTCACCGATAACTTCATAACAACAACTGAGGCGAAAGAAGGAACGACTCTGTCGACAGGAGAGGTATCGAGAAATTTAAAAAAACTAATGATAAGAATAGCCGGCTACTACGCCGGCAGCACCACAGACGACGAATGCCCCCTGAACAACCACAGCTGCTCGTGGAGGCTGCGTTTTGGGGCCGCCTACACACACAGGCGCCCGTTTAATCTTCCACACTGACGCAATCAGTGCGTCGGCTTTTGCAGGAGTCGACAAACACAGTGGGAAACGAGGGAATGCGGCCGGTCAGAGGGGAATGCAATTCTGTGTGGCAATTATTTATGTGGAAAATTATTTATGCACACAGGACCGGGAGGTAACTGCTCGGCTGGGGGGGGTGGGGGTGGGGGGGTCCACGGGTTATCCACCGCCCAGCGTCCGCTTAGGGCCCACGATGGTGGGGGCAGGGGTGACACAGAGGCACATTTAGTGCACACGCGTGGCGATAAAAAAGGGAAAAGTGCGTTTGGACTTCCATAGCCACCATCGCCCCAAGATATCGCTCCTAAATTCTCGAGGTTCTGGGGATCCTGGATCCTTAGCCCCTCGCGCGACGGGACGCCTAGGGAGCCCGGTCTTCTCATCTTTGGTTAAACTGGAAATCTTGCTTCGTGGCCGGAAAGCCGCGGCTTATTGATGACCAAGGTCACCCGGTAAGATGTATCGTCTTAAACGGTGCCCTTGCACAGACAATCCTCGACAATTTACGGATCGGGGGAGGTGGTGATTGGGTCTATGGGACCCACACAGCCTTAAAATCTTATTCCGAAGAAGTTTGCCGCTAAAGGCAATTGTTTCGCGTCCACAAACACCACCTATACACAGCCAACAGTTACTGGTGGGCATTTGTAAATGTAGCGACGAATTCGACCATTAATAATGACCCGATGATCGATTTTAATTGTGTAGGCTGCAGTGCTATTAAATTTCACAACGACTGCCACACCGACCGTCGCATTGAATGAATAGATTTAGATAAAGAAATATAATAATAATACTAAAGGAGGTGGGAGGGATCACTTGGTATACTAGCGTCAAAGAGGGCAATTATAACAATAAATTAGCGTCGGTTAAACAAAATAATCAACAAAGACGCCTCATAGGCTTATCTTACATACAGTGTATGCGTTTCTTTTCGATTTATACACTTCAATAAAGCCTGAAATCGCAACTCAAATACTCTAACCATAAGTTTGAATTTTAGTCGTTTCAAAGACAAGAACTTTAAAATGCTCCATTAATAATGTTATGAGTTCTTAAGGACCGTGATACCCTTAACGGTAACTTATTCACGTTTTCGAGAGAACACTCTTAATCGTTCAATATTCGTGAAACAACAAATGCGCATGTGCGGATAGCAAAGCAGATTTCCCGTTCGAATCCTGGTATGCACGCCACTGAAGGGCATGTTATAGTGCTAATCTTAGAAGGTAAAGAACAACGCTTGTGCGTCTGGTACCGGGATTTATCTTCATATATATTTATAGACACTGATACAAAATAAGTTAGGGCGCATGTAAATGCTCGTTCTGTGACAAGAGATACATCGATAAAATGATGGGCCATTTGCCTTTGATGAATAATATATACAATACACGTTCATTAAAAAGTTAATTACTAGCAAATGCCACTGCATTTTCTTTAATAGCACATATGTTCCCGCGGAATAAATGAACAGTAGATGCGCTAAACCCTTATAGATGGACTGAAATAATAATTATTTGAAATTAGCATATCGATAATTACCACTCTGTAGTGATTACAATATCAGAATTTTCTGGTCGATGACCACGAGAAATTAATTTGCCTTTCGAAATAGGTATCAAATTAGGAATGCGTAAACAATCTACGAAGTTTAACATAGTATGATATTTATAAAGTAATTTAATAACTATAACTATAAGCTTCCTGGTAATCATGTAGGTCTTTTCGCGGTTACGTACACTGCATTTCACATATACATACGACTGATGAAAATGGTAAGTAATAACGTTCAATGTACAAGT
This sequence comes from Proteocephalus fallax, assembly GCA_028672205.1. Classification (NCBI taxonomy): domain Eukaryota; kingdom Metazoa; phylum Platyhelminthes; class Cestoda; order Proteocephalidea; family Proteocephalidae; genus Proteocephalus; species Proteocephalus fallax. The sequence goes on along the minus strand of JAPUBX010004044.1, from coordinate 190,085 downwards.
AGAGAAAAGGAAGAAAGAAAAACTTTCTTCGCTTGAAACAATTAAATTTCTTCATAAAAGCATAGGGCAAAAGACTATTTGCCGTCACTGGTAAATTGCAGTTACACTATGTACTTCGGATCTCGTACAAAATAATATTTAGTAAAAAATCAATCAATCCTAAAAGACAAAATACGGATAGATTGCAATAGATACTACTTTGAATAAGCCGTAAAATCCAGAGTGTTTTTAATTAAAGTAATGGCTTACATTGTAATCTCTGTTTCGCGAGAATCGCAAATTCCGATTCGAATAACCGGTAATTAGTATGTCTCAAGGTCATATAATTCAATGTAATTATGCCAGCAACGCAGATATATAATAAATGCTCGACATTATTTGTATCGTTGTCATGCTTATTCGTGGATAGATAACCGAAAATATAGTTTCGTCGATTTAAGGACACTCAATATGATTGGGGCATTATGCGTTTTAACTAATATTAATGTGACGCTCTTAAAGTTGTGGAGTTCTGACCTTAGAAATATTAGACCTTCGCTAGGGGTTTTGCAACGTTAATCGTAGAACATGGATACACGTCCCGGTCAGGCATAATGAGGAGACGTATTGAAATGATAGGAATGGATATAATGAGGTAAACAGTAATAAATGGATAGCGAGGTTATATGGACTTTGGTTAAGAATGGAATGGGTCTTTATAACGGGAAAACAACGATGCTGGTCCATGAGTTTGGAAAGGGAGGAAGTTGCTCAACTCTCGGCGGCTGTGCATGAAGGCAGCTGCGTCCTTGAGTGATTCAGCGTGAGACATCCTGTATTGAAGGAGAGAGTGTTTGGTGAAACTCTAAAATTTAGAGTCTAAATGAACCAGATGACACAAAATAGATGACATTTTGTCCTTCAAATCCCGCGCGATGTCCTTGTAAAACACATGGGCGTTACAGTAATAATAATAAGGAGAATTTGAAATTGAAAACACTACGATGTTAATCTATTCATGCGGTACTTCATTTTAATACGCATCTTCATACAATTGAATTTGCAAAATATAGTATTAGTATGTTGTGACCGTGATCACTTTGTTTAATGGCAGCTAAGTTAGTGTGTGCTGATCTTCGTCGGCGACTCAAAACGCGAATTCTTTTACTACTTTTTTGATCTTTAGTCTTTCTTCATTTAATATCCATTTGACATGTAGGTCGCAAGGGATATTAGTCGCGGGCGCTGAAAGGCACAATACCTGACCGACTTAGTAACGAGCATATAATGCCCGGAACAAATCTTCTGATCTACGATAATCACGGTAAATTTTCAAAAATATTCTACTTATTTTACAATTTTTGACGCGTTCTACACATCTCGTGTTGTGAAAATGTTGTTTTCAATCTATTTTTATCACTCGAAACAAGATAATATTTCGCTGTGAACCTATACTGTTTTCGATGGCTTTGTGTCAAACCGACCTCAAACCATGCCACGACGCATACGATTCGCATCGGAAGATATTATATCCATTTGACATTAATCTCATAATTTTCCATAAGTAATCCGTATTCGCAAATTACCTCACATCGATATAAGCCTTTTTATAAAAATCAGGTTCTATCGTCGACCGCTTTTTGTCAATCGGAATTCTAACCATGCTATGACGAGTACGACTCGAAAACCAGTTGATATTAATTTCAAAATCTTCGCTTAGGAATGTGTCTATTCAACTCCCCTAACAGCGATAGAAGAATTACATACTATCATCGACCGCGTTGTGCAAACCCGAATGCCAAACATTGAATGAAAAATATTTGTAATATACATGCTAAACATGCATAGTTATTCAACAATGCTTTAACATACATTGGTTGTAAATTTTCATTTTTTATGACGAAATAAAATGATTTGACCTTATACATTCGGTGTTTGAATTGCTGCATAAAATGGAGGGACAGTCAGAAAACGTTTCGGATGACGATTATCCGATTTCAGTATCTTTTAAACAACTAAAAAAAGATAAATTTGTTTTATCAACAAGCCTGAAAAACGAGTATGACATTTCACGAAAGGAATCAGCAAGGAAAACACGCTTTAGAGACCCAAGATTCGATCCTCGTGTCAATGGAATATGCACGTTGAGCGACTGGACGTCGTTAAATGATGACCAGGAGCACGCTCTCCTGGTAATATTTTTTAGTATAAGCATTTTATATTCCTTTTAAACAGTATTTATTAATAATGATATTTAAACCCACTACAGGAACCTATTGTGTAATCGTCAGATCGTTTCTTTTGGGCCTTAGACTTTGAAAAAGCAATTAAACAAAGCAACGTCAAAGGATCATCGGGATAAGTTAACACAAGCCATCAAACTACTGCGGCAACGACGAGCAACACAAAAAGATGTGGACATTAAAAGACGCGTGAAGCGAGATCTTCAACAGCAACAGCTTAACGATCTACAAGCTGGAAAACGCGCTTCCTTCATCACACGGAGTAAGTAGATATACATATTTATATAGAACGTATGGAAATACTGCAGTCAATCTCTGCATAATTTGACATTATTTTATTTCACAGAGGAATTGAAAGACAAGATCCACGAAGAACGTTTAAAGACAATGTCTACTAGTGAAACGAAAAAATACATGGCGCGTCGCTCAAAAACGAGGAAAGGTGCCAATGACTCAGATGATCATTAATTTTGTAAATAAAACTTGTAAATAAACCCAAACCATGCGTTCATGTCGTTAAATAAGGACTATAGCCATCTCTCGAGTGACGATCGGTGCAAAGATAATAGTTATCAAAAGGAATAGATCGCATTGGCGATTATCGTATGTATTGGGGCGTGTACTAGACATCTACTAACCGCCAGCGACTACTTCAACTAAAGCATCTAATGCCTGGTTTATTTTAAAAACAACCTTATCGCGGGAAAAGAGAAGTATTATGAAACCAATATGAATACTCACAAAAGTACCATAAATTTAAATGCAATAGCTAACATTGAGTTTTCGATTGAGTGATGAAAATGTTTATCACATGGAGGGGAGGGTTTGGTGTGATAGTCGCCGCGATTGGTATGCATAGCCCGAAGGAAATCACATTTCTGTTGAAGTCTTCTCGACGTTTGGAGTTGGGGAAGATGCATCACCCGAAGTGCCTTCATCTTGCAATTGCGGAGACTCTTCCTCTAATTGCCGAGATTCTCCGTCTGGTAATTGCGGAGACTCTTCTTGCAACTTCGGAGACCCTTCTTCTGGCAATTGCGTAGACTTTTCTTCATTAACCTCTGCTGCTCTGGTGGATCCCACTTCATCTAAGACCACAGAGGAGAGACTGTCGGCTAGCTCATCGATAATTTCTCGAAATTTGTTCAAAGAGCGTCCAGGGATAGTGATAGCTGTGCGACTAGATGACCACACCTGAGAAATACGCAGAAATACTCCATATCGGTTAGACACCGAATCAAAATAAAGAGTGCGATTGTCAAGGCGAAAGGCTTTGGGTTCCGGTAAATTGATAACTAGAAAACTCCAAGTTAGAAAAATCAAACCCAACCTCTTTCTTCGCTCTTTGGCGTTGTGCGGGTCCACCATTTTTGCAATAGATCGTTAATTGCATTATACATGTCGCGAATTCCCTCGGCCGGTACACCCAGTTTAACACGGGAACCAGTGGAGAGCATCGTTAAGCGCAGAAAAAAACCTCGTTGGTTCTCCTTGAGGTCTAGGTAATAACGTCGGTGTGGGTAGTTAAGAATATGGGATTTTATAACCCCGTTGTTCTGGTCGTGGTTGTCTTGGGTTACCCTCTCCTCGGTGGAGTTATTCTTGATTAAATCGTCGTAAACATTTACGAGGTCCAAAAGTTTATCTTTGAGGTCATCAGCGGCGGTCATCGTCAAGAGAATGCGCGATTTTCGACCGTCGGTTCCAACCTTTTATTTTTTTATATACATGACAATTTCGTTTACCTCTGCGATTTTCATAAAACGCCCCCGCCAATTCTTTTTGACATCGACATAGAAGCGTTTTTTCTGTATTTGAAGAGTGATGGTTGCCAGATCCTCTTCTTCGACAGGCTCGCCTTTAAATGAGTCAATTATTGGCCGATAAGCTTACGCCGTTGGGGCAAAACAGCCGGGATGGGATAAGGCATAATTGGATAATTTTGTCTGTACATGAAAGGATTCATTTTGAAAAGGAATGGTGTTCTAAAAATGTTCGAAAGCGATCAACGAATACGATATAATTGACATTTCGTTCATATGAACTACAAAGTCACGCTATAGGACATCAACCTACATTTTACAAGGTCATATGCGAGCTTTGATTAAACCGGCAACGATTAAAACAAGGTGAACCACTAATTGATGAACATTTCCCGAGTTTTATTTTCATATATTTCTGGTTTACTTATGAAGAATTCCATGAAATAAATCTTAATTTAAATACGAATTTAAGTGAATTTTGGTTTAAATAATAGAGGCTCAATTATAAATACGTTGGAGGACATTTCGTCAGAATCCAGTGACTGAATGTTAGTTACGTTTAACTTCTGCATAACATAGAATCATACTAAATTAATTTCCTTGAAGCAGTTATTCGTAATCCTATAAGCCACCACAATTATGATTGCTAACTTTTAATTTATCCGCCAACGGAAATCACCGGTATTTTTGTTGCTACTGATAATCTCCGATAGGCCAGATTCTGTAAGAAAATGTGACTGTCTATGCAATGTTAAGAATAAATAACCACGGAGACTGATTTTGAGCATCGTGAAAAGCCTTGCAAGGTTATGTAAGTAAAAATCCCGCCTTTATGACCTGAATAAAGCGAATACTATTATTGATCACAGTTAATGCTCAATGGGGTCATTTAATGCCAGGTCCGGATGGACGCATCATAGTAGATGATACACCAGGCCTACAATGTGACGCACAGACAGATCTCGTGGAGAAATGACACATTAAATACATTAATTAGACAAACAATTGGAAATTTCTTTACGAACAAGCAAACAGACCAACACATGCCGGAAAAGGCAATAAAGAAAACAGTATTACAGACAATTGGGTGGATCTGAAGAATTGAAAACAGTTGACAGACTGCGTTCGGAGAGGTCTGCATGGGGCGGAAGGGAAAGACTTCATTTCAAAAACACGCTGGCGTTGTAAGGGTTACATTCCGATAACGCCACCATTGTTTGGTGTCACTGCGTCCAATGCGAGCACACAAAGGTCGTTGGCAAGCGAGTCATTGTCGGTGGGGCCATAGGAACCAAAGGTGTGGAGAGACTTCTGTTCGAATCCCAATCCCGAGTGTCGATACACGAGCGACCAGACGTAGGGAATGAAGAAATCGTCGGGTGAATCCTCCTCAACATACTTGAATTTAAGCTCTTGGAATTCCTGCAAATTTGTTAAAAATCGGTAAATAACGTAAAACCGAAGTAAACGTGTCCTATTTCGAGATGTAATCGGTTCAATCTAGCCATTATAGTGAAAGAAACGCCGATAACCGCGGTCTGGGTGTTGGGCGTGCATTATATTTGGTATTAAGCTACATATTCATAAAGATTTTTTTAAAATTTCTTTCAAGTCTCCTATGCGCCGAATGCTTTCATTGGCTCTATATAGACCAACACTAGCATGAACAGAAAATGTTTCCTTAACAGCCAGACTTTCACTTAAATTTCGCTTTTTGCCTTGTCTTCCGGTTTGAACCTCTTACACTTCTCAGGATAATTTTTTTCGAAGAGTATAACTCAGTTCTCAACCCGACAGATCGATACCAATATTCACCTGTCATAAGGAAGGTACCGAGACAGGCCGATAGTCGCGGTGGCGCTTAGAATCAAAAACAAAGAAGAAGAATAAAACAATCCAAAATCTCACCTTGAGAGTGTGGATACGAGAAAATTTGGCCACCGCCTTGGTGATGACTCCCATAACCACCGAGGTCTCCGTGGGATGGGGACCCAGGGCCTTTTCAATTTGCGTCGCAAAGTAGCCCAGCACCGTGTCGATGTTCTGCATGACATCCTAACCAAAACACGTGCGAGGTACCATTAACACGGATAAAGGGTTTATTCAACGCAGGCAGGCTGAATGCGCTAGAGGGCGTACTTGTAGTTTATGTGGTATTCCGAAAAAATCATAGCACACACACACACACATCATGTAAAATTCTATCTCTTTTACTCGTTAGCACGGATTAAAAGAGGCATTCAACTCGTGGTGAAGAACCCATCCAACCATGTAACACACCAGTTTCTTGGAATAGGAGGTCCCAGACTACGATGCGATAATGGTCTTCGAGCCATGGCGGATCACAACAAACGCGTCGAAAGAATCATTTGCTGGCGATGATCGCATAAAATCAACGATATCCACTTAGCACCGTAGATAGGCGCCTCGCCCAATGTGATTGCTGGGTTTGGCTGTGAGGTGCCGTACTTCTTCAACTGGTGGAATCACCCGAATCGAGAAAAAGGCGGGGGTGGGTGGGATAGGCGATGCACTAGACGCAAAAAACGCAATCAATCACCTGGAAAGAGGGGTGAGTCTGCAGAGGAGCGAGGTATTCGCGCTGGTAGAGCAGGTTGTAGAGGATCTGAGTGTTGGTGGTGAGAGAATGCGAGAGGATTGAGTTGAAAATCTCCAGCGTCATGCGAATCACCTCCTCCAGCAGGGAGAGGTCCTGGAGCTAAACAGAAATGTTTTAATGATTTGTGGGATTATGTGAAGCAGTGATCAACCGGTCTGCCAACCCAAGTGCAGCCTTCGCTCACGACAAGAGAAACGGACAGTAGCCACGATAAACAGCCGCCACCCATGGTACCCCAACAAGACGGTGGTATGGTCGACTTGACACACTGGGAACATTCTTCGTTAGGATAGGCGAAGACCAGTGGGTTTGAACTATCCTGAGATCGCGGTCTGGATATTCAGTTTATGGACTCCGTTTCTGAACTCCTTAACAGTTAATCGATAAACCGCGCCATTTCCCGTTTGCCAAACTTTATATACTTCCTTGGTTACATCGGCCTTTCTTGCTAATTTACCTTGAAGTTAATTCCTTTATTCTTAACGTATTCTGCATTTTATACGAATAATCGTCATTTACTGTGACATTTCTGTTTATTGTAAACATAAATGCTGAAAGTTTTGGTCCTCGTGACCTTAATAAAGCGAATATTATTATTATTATTATGATTAAAACGGAGTGAAATTATATTAAGTAAAACGCAACCGAACGACCTGGCCACCATGCACGACAGGCACGAGAGCAGCCTCCCCAAAAGTTAAACCGAGAGAGATAAACAACTCACTAGCACGTCCGTGGAAGGTGTCATGCTAATTCGGACATCTTCGATTGGAGAGGAGGGTGGGGGGCTGGGGGAAAGGTCTGTCGTCGTCGTTATGAGGGAAGCAGCAGCCACAGCAGCGGAGTTTATCTTCTTCTTCCTCTCCTCCTCAACCTCCTCCTTCATCTGATCATGCAGAACGTGGATCTCGCCGACCAAGCGTTTGTGTCGCTTCACGAGCTTCTGGAGAAGTCTGCGCGTGGGCAAAAAACAAGAAGCATCATTCAGTTGCATTATATGCGAACTTCCAGCACAAGAAAAAAACAGAAGCAGCCTTGATTCCTGATTGACTACTCGTAGGGGCAACAGTAGACGTTGTTGGTGTTGCTACCGAATAGCTCTTTACGCGGGTCCCTCCGGCGAGCACTGGACCCCGGCACCTAAAGTACCTCTCTCTCTCCTTCCTCCCACCCACCAGTGGCGTCCGCTGGCTTCTTAGGGGTCGAGTGACCTACGCCGCGCTCTCGACAGGAATAAAAACAACTTGGCTGGTGCACAGAGTTGTCCCGCCTGCGGTCTGGGAAGAGAATTTCGGATGAAAGCCTTCCTTAATTGGATCATTTTACACATCACGACATCCTCGATATCCGCACAATAAGATGTGTTTCTCGGAGGACGAAGGCCTCTGCCTTTTAGACATTCGACCACACAGGTCGCTAGAAACTGGCGGCCCATGTGAAACGCATGTTCCACTCGCATACAATGAGTCTGACACAGCACGGGCAGCACGGGGTTAGCAATGAGGATCGAACAGCGGGCGATATAAGCAGGCCCATTCACCTGGCGATGGCCGTCCTCGTGAACGGCGTCTCTTGACAGGAGCAACCCAGAGACCACAACAATACCCCCATGCACCCCCACACACACACACACAACTTCACAGAAACACTTTACGCCTAGTTTTGTAAACAGCAAAACGCAGAAAATTGCAAAAAGACAAATCTACGCTGATCACGAGGTCACTCGAGGTTTCCACTATCGTGTCGAACGGCAAATCAAAGGAGGAGGAGGAGGAGGAGGAGGAGGAGGAGGAGGAGGAGGAGGAGGAGGAGGAGGAGGAGGAGGAGGAGGAGGAGGAGGAGGAGGAGGAGGAGGAGGAGGAGGAGGAGGAGGAGGAGGAGGTACAACTACATGTCGACGGCGCCAGGAAAACGTTCCACCAACTGCATACAACCACGCGAGGCTGCATTGAGATAAGCTTGCGAACAAAGGTTCGCATCCACCAATCCAAATCCCAAAACAGTACACAATTCGCAAACAGCCCAATTCAAATCGACGGCTACGCAACCTGGTCACAGCGAGTCTAAGACATAAGGACATTTGGAGGATTCGATCACTGGGCTCTTTGCCGATTGCATTAAACCAGACTCAGTCGGCTGGGAGGTTGACGTCGAAAGAAAGACCTCACGAATGCGCCACTTACCCCACAAGACACTGGCTGACGTATGGATGGAGGTTTGTAATGCTTTGTGAGAGATTGGCCAGCGCAGCGAGGCTGTTGATGTGCAAATACTTGTCCTAAAATACACATAAATCTACAACAAGTGCACTCATGCACGACAGGGTTGGTTCTAGACAGCGACGACATTCAGACGCCCAGAAGCATGACTCATGTGACAGTCTGATTCAGTGCAGGTGATGCGTACTTTTAGTTGAAACGACACTAGCTGCTTGAGACCACACGCCCACACACGTCGTTCTCTCTCTCTCTCTCTAGCTGCCAGCATCCTCGTTCTATTGGTGAGGGACCTGGGTTCGAGTCCCAGGTAAGGCCACTGGAGACGCCGCCACCAGTTAAAATATTCCCAAAATCTTCACGTCAAGCCCCCACGAAGCAGTCAGTTTATCCTCGAGTAGGGGACGGTGCCAATGCATTTGGCTGCTGTTGCTCGAGAAATTCTGTAGGCCAGAGGGCGTTTCCGCGAACAGGTCAAGCCCTTATTGGCACAAGGAGGCCTGAAATAAAAATCAAAAAACATGGCTACTGCCTACCCGCAGTTGACCGAGGTGGTGTTGGATGGTGCGGGTGAGAACGAGGACAACAAGACTTCCCAGGGAGATGCCGGTCAACTGGCGATCCATGTTGTTCGGCAGCTTCTTCAGCAACTGGGGTGGAGACAAGGAGAGTGTGGAGGTAAAACTCACTTGGAATAAGTGGTCGATTTATAATTCCTTTCGTGTAGTTTGGAAACAAGTTGCCTTACTGTATTGTGTGCCTCTTTTGCGAAATTTTCGTTTTCCGTCAGAATGAGAAGTATTATGAGGGCCATGTAGACGAGATGAGAATTTTCTGCGGGAGACTGGTAAAGCAGGAGGCATATGGGAAGAGCCTAAACAGAGGAAGAAGAACAAGAACAAGAAGAACAACGGTCGCTAGGACGCCCCACACACAGAACTGCCGGTGCGGCTCGGTTTGCCTGCTTTTTTTAACTTCTGCCGGAATTGTCGTCGGTCGGTCGGCCGACCCGCTATGATATATAGGCAGCAGCTAGAGTTTTCGCCGGTAACTCCGGAGAGGACATCAGCAACATCGGGGTTTTTGACGCGGGCTTCCAGATAACTGGTTTGTCACCTGGACCGCTGGGGGGGAGTGGCTATAGCACCTTTGAGTTGACCTTTGGATAGGATGGACATTTTGCATGAGTCGCGCTTGGAAGCCGTCACACGGTTCCACGGAGAGATCTAACGACAGCATTCGACGGCGAAGATGCAATCGCCCCATCCAGCGAGCCAGTTATGTTTCCAACGACGCACCCCGTAGATATATTCTGTGTAGGTCTAAGCGCCCCACGTCCGTTTAGACGGTTCTGGCAACGCAAACCTCTGCACGGTGGCCGGCGTAGAACTAGCAAGAAACACTGTAGCCGACAGCTTCTCTGCGTCCCAACATCGACGTCGTATTTCGTTGTTGGTGAGCTTGTCGCGCCAGTCCGCTTTCAGGATACGTCGCAGACACCAGTGACCAGAGGAGATTGGGATCTCTGGTATCTATTTCTATATCTCTCTTCATTGGAAGTATCTCTGCTCGACCCCACAAGGCTGGTATGCAGCTGCCGGAACACATTCCCGGTACTGTCGACTCGTAGTTGGACCTCCTCCTTCGATTGGCCAATCGGGAGCATTGTAGAGTCCAGGTATTTGAAGGCTGGGACATGGTCGACCCACGTTCGTTCGTTGATAAAACAATTTCTCCAACTACTTGTCCTTAAAGGCTCCTAGGCGTTCGTGAACACTTTTGGGACGCCTGGTGGCAGTTAGAACTCCAGATGATTGGATACTCCCGACACCGAGGCGAGCCTTGGCGGGAACGCGTGTGAGTGACGAGGCAGCAGGAGACCGCGACGACGACGACGTCGTGGTGGTGGTGGTGGTTGCCGGCCGACGCGAAGGCCTGACGACAGCAGCAGTGTCACTAGGTGGCTGTATGGGCACGCTGCCCGACTCCAGACGGGGTTCCTTGAAGACACCTCGATAGGGGAGTGTCGATGGATTTGGATGACGACCGGTGAATCGTTGAGGTATATTGGTTTGGAATGGTGTTCAGAGAATGTCTAGAATATGTAGTACCGATTGCAGGGCAGTAGGGGTATCTCCCAGGACAACGATATCGCCAGCGAACTCCACGTCGCCGATGGGAAGGTCCGGGCTCACTTGTTCGTAATCGCAATCAGCGAGGGCTTGTTGAATTACGCAGGTCACCACGCAATTCACGTAGGGGGTAAGGCGTTGCAAACTCACGAATTTCTCGTACAGCCTAGACTCCATCACATGCCTCCGGAAGGCGTCATTGCGGTGGAGGAGGAGGTAGATGAGCAGGACGGAGGTGTCGGCCTCGATTGTCGACGCCAGGGTGTCACACAGACGGTCGAAAGGCACCTCGGGCCATTCGGGCAGCGGGCCGGTTGACGGAGCCTCGCTGGGTGTCGGCGAATCGCTGGCAAGGGGTGGGACTTTAAGAGGATTGAAAACAGAAACAAATCATAGACACACTTCATACCAACGAACCGCTGCGAAAAACCAATAACACGTCTGCCGCAGTAACCATCACTGCTGGTCACGTAGGTGGTCCTCCTGCGATTGGGCGGTCGGGGTTACCCCTGTCGTGGACTTCCCACGGGAGGGCTGAGAGTGGGGTGGAGGGATGGTGTTGTTCCAGCGCCAGGTTCAACGGGTGTGTGTGTGTGTCGCTTTTTCCCTTTCAGCAGCCATCTTCTACCAGAGGCCGCCATTTCGCGTTTGCCAAACGTTTTATCCTTCGAGGGTTTAATAAGCCTTTCTGGCGAATTGGCCTCGTCGTTATTTCATGCATTATTAATCTTCTTCTTCGGTACCCACAAATTTGAAAATGGAAAATAAAGCAGCAGCAGCAGCAGAAGCGATTAAGGGATGACATGTTTGTAAATGCAAATGTAAAACTCAAATAATTCGTTTGAGAATTAATAAAGCAGTTGTTAAACAGAGTTCTTTCATGGCGCTGGACTCGTCTCGGAGTGTCAAAATTATATTCAAATAGGTGACGACTTCATGGGTATTTGGCATGAATATTTTAACTGACGCTTCCCATCGTGGATGCCTGACAACCTGGAAGTCGAACCCATATCTCTCATCAACAGAGCTGACAGAATGCTGACCGCTACACACTTCTTACAATTTTCAAGCAGGATAACTCCCCTTGATGTAATTTGCTACAGAATTTGAAGGCGAAGATCAAATATGCGCGGCTATCTCTCTCCTACTAGGGGACAAAGAGGGCTGCTTCATGGGTGTTTTCGCAGAAGATAATTGAACGGGAGACGCCATCACCAGTGCCACCCGTGCTGGACTGACCGCGCGAGGGTGGAGACACTTAAACCATCAATTATCGCGTAGCCGGTCAGTGACAAGCGTGGGCTAGACAGTCGAGGTTTTCGTTCGTTCTGGAATGAGGTGGACACATCGATTGTGAGCATGGCGATCGGTGCAGATTGCTGGACAGTTCTGGCTTCAGCTGTGCACTCCTTAGACGGACTGGAAGCCCAGGCGTTCCATGTCAGTTTTGAACGTGCCTGACCCACGTATTTAGTCGCCCGCAACGCTCGGCGAGAGGCAGACAGACGTAGAACGTGACCGAACCTCTGCGCTGTGGAAGGGTTGACGGCTCCCTGACCATCGATTACCCCCCCGCACCCCTCAAAGTCGCCCAATGACTTTGTAGCAGCAGCAGCAACCGCTTCCGTGATGACAAATCATGCACGAGCTCTACGTCATACAGCAGCCTATAATGAACACGCCTAATAAAGGCACCGTAATTCCAGCCAAATTTACAACTGAAATTAAATAAACAAAACAATCAGTATATTCCACTACCGCAACCACCTCTTCGGGGGCTCGCAATGGGCATCCTGGAAATCAGTTTATCAGAAGAGGCCCGTTAAAATGGCAACCCTGGGTCTTCCGCAACAAAAACATCCAAAACGATTAAAAATTCGTGGACTAACCAAAGGGCCGGAGAGAAAATAGTGCTGTGCGGTAGGGATTGACCTTGAGATCGCGGAAAATGCTCCTTGATGCGCTGTAGGCGTCCACAAGCTCCTCCTCCTCCCCTTCCTCAACCTCGCGGGGGGTTGCGGGTGCAGGGGGGCCTGCCGACTGCGTCGTCAGAATTAGAAGGAGCTGGGAGCTCAGTTTTCCCAGGGGGTGAAGACCGCTCGCCGTGGCTCCTGTTCCAATTGCGGGCACAGGAGCCTCCGATTGGTTGGAAGTGCTCGAGGGGGCCGAAGAACCTCGCTTGGAGGCATAGCCAAGCGTGACAACACTAATTAGACCACCTGCGGAGGGGAGGGTGGTAAATAAGAGGGTTAAGGTAGTCGTTTTTGACTCACACACATACACTCGCGCAAAACACACAACCCTGGAACTTGCGTCGGTGTGGGGGCGAATGGAGTTACGGTTGGCGGCCCGATGGTGTAGTGGTTAGAGACCCGGGATTGATTCCCAGGTCAGACCACGTCGGGTGGCACTGGGGACCGCCACCTGTAAACATATTCTCGAGAAACTTCATGTCAAACCCCCATGGAGTCAGTTTATCCTCTAGAAGGAGATAGCCGCGAAAATGTGGAATTTTTCGGGGTCAATGGTAATAGATCCGCAAACGTGAAGTTGCAGCGTCGATCAAATATATCTCACCGCGATAGCCCCCCCCCAACCGATAAGTTGGTGAGAGCGAGAACTCGAAGTTCCAATTACCTCCGGCACCTGAGTGACATAGCTTGCTCGCTTAGAGTCACACGGACGGCGGCGATTGGGCGGTAGGTCAGAGCATACCAAGGTCCACCGGTCCTGTTGGCAGCGGTCAATACCGCATTCCCAAAAACACTACACAATGCTGATCCGGGTTTATTGTTTTCCGGATTCTGACTGTTTCCTTTAAGCGCTTTTAAGCCCCAAAGCAGTGACGAATCGATCGCACGACATAGTGAGGATGCTAACAGCAACACCATCCGATTCTAACCCGCCTTGTCCATTTTTAATTGAGAGAGTTACGGTGAGTGGAACAGGGGGCGCTTCGCGTATCCTTAACGGCCACTGGGAGAACGCCCAATAATAATATAGGTCGGGTAACATTGGAAACATGCGCACACGTAATGTGCTTGGTCAACACGAAATTGTGTGAATACTAAAAAAGAGACGTGGTAGTCATACTTTTTCGTGCACTGAGGATAAAAGGTGACATTTCCACCAAGAATCTTGGAATATATTGTACAGGTGGTTTAACTAAACGTCACGTATTGCAGCGATGCAAACACGAATCCGTATTAACAACCCCAACCATCCATCATTCCCACAATGAAATCTCTGTGTAAAAAAAGGCGAACATGGGTAGGGGGGTAAGAACGCATTATCACCTATTACTTCATCTACTTAAGAATCTTCGGATTGTAAAACGGGATACATTTCGCTATATGTGAAGCCGATTTAGTCACTAGGAGGAGAATGCCGCACGTAAAACGAAAACAAATAATAAGTGTAGCTTTTTAGAAATGTATTTCCAACTGAGAGATGTAAACCCACTCTCGTGGTATTGGGGAATTGAAATAAACGGCCGGTAATACACAGTTTGCTTCAAGTAATGACAAGTAAAGGCCTACCAGGCGATGAGACGACTTTTATTTGACGTCAGACGTATTTGCACATACACACACGCACATCCAGCACCCTTGAGCGCTTCGCAATCAGAAGCGCTATTTGTGCATTTCAGACCACAAAGGTAGCAACGCGAAAGACAGAAATGTGTAAACTGTGTTAGACCACTCAAATACAAAACCAGACCAGTAACAGGACTTAGTATGAAACCGGATTTGCATAAAATGGATCAATGTTAAATGTATTAAAAGAAACAAATCGAATTAATATAGGCTGAATCGGATCTGTACCCGATTCAAGCATGCAAAATCATAACGAAGCAATTAATTTAATACGCGTACAAGCTCCCCGAAAGTCTGGGTCGCCTGTGTGTCCTCTAAGTTGGGTGATGCAGAGCCCACCGTGACCACCGCCTATTATTCGGGTGGCACTGGGGACGACGCCACCTGCACAATATATCCAAGAAGTCTTCTGGAAATGTAATCCACGAATCCGGCTCATCCTCTATCAAGATACAGGTGGACGAAAGAAAGACACACTTGCTAGGGATGACGCCGCGTTCCACAACATGCCCGGTTGTTGATTGTGCGCCAGCATCTCCGGGGGACAGGGAGGATTTTCGGCGACGTTGATAAGAAGTCGGTGTACGAGGGCAGGCGCAGCCAAAACACTGGAATAATATTCGGGAATACGAATCAATATGCGCACGTTATGATGCGTCAGCTTTGGAACTAATAATAAACAAGATGCTTGCCATTTTTCAGATGAGAAATATTTGCAGATGATTGGTATTTCGTCGGCACTGTAACTAGATACTTGGGCAGACAGCAACACGATAAGAGAGGAAACTGACTCATAGATTAAGCCATAAGTATTTTCACTAAAACGATGGTTGTGATTAACCAATGAAATAGTTACTTTGGCTTCACTTCAATAATGATTGTGCACAGGAGGTGGATTGTGTATTCTGCGAGTGACGAATTCGAATCTAATCGGAATGATGTAAATGATCGAATTTACCCCCGGAAATGATGTCAGCGAAATGCAGCTGCATGCTGTGACTGGAGCGATATTCCAATATATACTTTGTGAAAATCCGGAATATAAGCAATGCATTTTGCGATGCTTTGAGATCGTTTGGGTTACTTAAAATTAATTAAAAACGAAGACGCGCCTACATCTCGTGGCCCATTTTGAAACATCCCAAGACATTGGTTGCTTTGACAATAAATTGTTGCAAGAGTGTCGCTAGATTATGGGTGCGAAGATCATTCCTGTAAAACCGCTGTTGTAGATTTGATACGGCAGCTTCCAAGTAAAAGGATGCATCACTAAAGAAGTTTGTGTTCGGAAACACGACATTAACACATACTTAGTTAGAGGCGTCTGTAAATGAAAAGACAGCAAGCGATTCCAATATTCATTGTTAGGATGGACACTTTCCTGCCCCACCAACTTTATTAGGTATGGATTGGTAGCAAGATCTGATAAATTACTAACGCTAGACCCCATAATAGACAGTAGAGTCACCAACAGATTTAACCAATGCGCCGCGTATGTAGCAGATTAAAACTAAACCTGCCAATATAATACATATAGGTTTGATAATAAATAATGTATGTAAATTTATTTAATAAGGGATATAATTAAACGTTTTCAGGTGATTAAAAAACTTTATCGAATCAGAAACTCAATAACAGTCGGCGTTTCATTTATGTTATGGACACACTGACAATATATAGTTGTTTTTAATAATAATAATTGTAGTCGCCTTATTAAGGTCACGAGGACCAGCAATTTCAGCATAAAACAAGGCAGTATAAAAAGTTCGAGATATGAAAATTGTCTTATTGTTCCTGCTTCACCTGCTCCGGTGAAACTAAAAACCGGGAAAAATAAAGAATGGCTGAATTGCGATATGCCGCCGTTATTGTGGGTATTGAACGGTATAGCCTACGCATTGGTCGAAGAGATTTACACTTGGATAAACTTGGAAAGAGGGCATGGGAGAGGTCACTTAAAATACAGGAAGCGATTAGTGAAAAACAACTGAAGTGGCGTTGAACGATGAACTTGTGGTGATTCGCAGTTCGACGATAACTTAACCCGCTAAACCTTTTTATGACATACGCGTCTAAAAAAGAATAATGAAAGGGAACGCAAACCAAAGTATAATCAAGATTGTTTTCTTGATTTAATAATACAAAGGCAATACGTTAAGTCGGCGCTCGAGCGTTCGTGGGCGGAAATCGGTTCGTGTCTTAAAAGCCCCCTTTTGTTTTAAGATACTCTTTCATTATCCTTTTTAGACGCGTATGTCATAAAAGGTTAAGCGGGTTAAGTTATCGCCGAACTGCGAATCACGACAAACTCTTGGAAGTGAGAGCATAGGCAGGCCACTAGAAAACGAGATTATTTTAAAAATCCTTCGGAGGGTTAAAAAATCAGAACATTTAATTCCGGAGAAAATTACTAGGGAACAATATAAAATAATGGGAATTATGCACGCATTATACGGCTAGAGCTTAAACCAGGTCTCCTGAACCGAAATTTTGATGCGTTCAACAGAAGGTCATTCTCCGAAGACCTCTCGAGTACCTCAATCACCGCCTGCCCGACCTATAGAGAATCACCATTCGTCTTGCATGCATGGCAAGAATTCAAGTCATTTTCGTATTTTATTAGTGTCGCGTCATTAGGACCAACTCACCCGAAAAACTAATGAAGGCGTGGGCAGAATTACAATTAGTGAATTCTGTTATTCCAATTAAATACCTTTTAATTATACGTCCGACCATTTTCAAGTGCTGAAATATGAACGATGTGTTGTTCGAATAGCGTTAAATTTCTTTCTGCGCTATCATATTTATTCGTATAATTGTTTATCGAATATTCGTTAGCGTATTTTGTTATACGTTGTCGAATCGGATATAAAGTCCTCAACGCCTACTTCAAATTAGTATTAAAACTTTTGTAACCCTCAGTTAACCTATGTCGTTCTTTTAATGTGCATATCTATTTATTTAATTACCAGAATTCAGTTTTATCTAGCTGATCCACGTTACCAGTTTCCAGGGTTACGGTTTTTCTTTTTTTCTGATATTATGCTCTTGAAATATTCATGATTTATTCAATAGAACACTAGATGCCATATTTTAATTCGATGTGTCTCAATATTAATTTTTTAATCATTTAGAACAAATAATGGTCAATTTTCGGTACGTGTTTGCAACAGCCGTGATAGTCTTCGGATCCTCGTTTCAATTTGGTTATCAGACTGGTGTGATTAATGCTCCCGAAAAAATAATCAAAGACTTCATAACCACCGTCTCAACACGTCGATCCGGTCCACCCGCCCCTGCATTCGTCAACGCAATGAGCAGCCTTGTAGTAGCCGCCTTTCCGGTGGGTGGAATATTCGGCGCTCTAATCGGCGGCTCTGTATCCAACAAAATGGGAAGGTACGCTTGAAACGTTTTTTCTTTAATGTTCATACTCTTCAAAATATAACCACCCTATTTGCTTTGCAGAAAGTTGGCTCTATTTATCTTCAATATCCCCATGGGTGTAGGCTCCCTCCTGATGATGGCTAGTCGGGCAGCTTTCACCTTCGAAATGATTATCGTTGGGCGCGTGCTAGTCGGACTCGCCTGCGGTAAGAACCCAAATCGCTACCGTCTTACATATCAATTCAGGTGCCTATACGGGAATCGCTCCAGCGTACCTGTCCGAAATCGCGCCACTGAATATCCGAGGGGCCTCTGGAATAATGCATCAAATGGCTGTCGTCAGCGCCATCCTCATATCTCAAATTCTTGGTATCGAAGAAGCCATGGGGACGCCAACTCTGTGGCCCTACCTTCTAGGACTGTCGATTGTTCCGTCGGCTGTGCTGTTGATCACCCTCTGGATTTGCCCTGACAGTCCTCGGTATATTATGCTCAACAATCAGGACACCGAAGGCGCCAGGTCAGCCCTCATGTGGTTCCGGAGCGACGCGAACATGGTTGAAAAGGAAATTGAGGAGCTGCTTAAAGAGAGAGAGGATCAACTAGAAGATCGACCGGTAAGAAATCGGTTATGTGTCCACAACATTTATATCCTGTAGAAATTCTCCTTCAAAGAACTCTTCCGAGTCAAGGCTCTGCGTGTGGCTCTCTTTATCTCCGTCGTTGCGCATCTGGCACAACAATTCTCGGGCATAAATGCAGTAAATTTCCTTTTCCTTAACAAAAAAAACAACAATTTATTCATGTATACCCTAT
Source organism: Proteocephalus fallax (assembly GCA_028672205.1). Lineage (NCBI taxonomy): Eukaryota > Metazoa > Platyhelminthes > Cestoda > Proteocephalidea > Proteocephalidae > Proteocephalus > Proteocephalus fallax. Next base: position 171,333 of record JAPUBX010004044.1, on the reverse strand, counting down.
ACACACCTCTTAATCAACAGGCTCTCTTCTATTCAACATCGCTTTTCACGACAATTGGGCTGGGGTCGCAGGCGGTCTACGCGACGCTTGGCGTTGGCTCCATTCTCGTGATCGTGACAATTGTCTCCATCTTTATTATTGATCGTGTGGGTCGACGCGTCCTCCTCATCTCGGGTTTGGGTGTGATGCTGTTCAGTGGTATCATGATTACCATTGGATTGGCTGCCAGAGGACAGGAGCCGAATCTGGTGTACATGGCCATCGCTTTCACCTACGTATTTGTTGGCGGATTCGCCATTGGTCCTGGTAAGTACAACGATTTTTGCAGGGTCCTCGAACGGTTAAGTCCGGGATAACCAGTCGTACGTAGAAGAGGTGGGAGCATTGGCAGTGGGATGTTTTCGTTGTATACGTGGCAGATGGACTTTGGGTGGCTCGTCTCGTGAAGGCTTGGCCCAGAGTCCGCAGCCGCACTCCCAAATGGTAGGAGGCCTCCCAATGAATGCACAGTCGTTGTGGTCGAGTCACTGTGTTGTTCGTTCCGTGGAATCCTTCCGACAAGATGAACTCCATGGTCGCCTTTACCTCGCGGGGAGGGTTTGAGCAATGCTGCTTCGGTAGTGGTGAAAACCACAGACTTTCTCAATTGATGCAGAGATGCTAGGCTTTCAATTTATATGGTCGTCTGTCTGTTGCAGGTTCGATTCCCTGGTTTATTGTGTCCGAGATGTTTGTCCAGGAGACACGCGATGCCGCCATCGTCATCACTGTCATCGTGAACTGGGTTGGTCAAATCATCATCAGTGTCGGCTATCCGCCGCTTTTGGTAAGCACCAATTGACTACGATTTGTCCACCGACATTTTATTGGCTGCTGTAATTATCCATGCTTCCGATTCGCTAATAATCGGTTCACGAATTGTCCACCGACATCTCATTGGCTGCAGTAATTATTGGTGCTTATGATTGGCTAATATTTTTTTAACGACTTGCCCACCGATCTGATATTTTTTCATTGTTATCCTATATTGTATGTATTGAATTTGTGTTATCGATTTCCCAAAAGAGAATTTTGTCTCACAACTGAAACCTATCTCCTATTTCTGTACAATATTCCCGAGAAAGGTTGTCTCGAATGAGAGACTATAAACACCAAGCTTTACTCTCTCTAGGACCACCTGAACGATTTCTCCTTGCTGCCATTCGTCGTGCTTCTGGGCGTGTTCATCTTCCTCCTCTTCAAATACCTCCCCGAGACCAAAGGCAAGACGCCACGCGAGGTTCAGGACGTCTTCATCGAAATGACCGGCGGAGGCGTTCCAGGCCAGCACGAAGACTTCTTCGCCGACAACGACGACGATGACGAGGGCAATCGCCATCACGCACCAGGGGTCGCCTTTGGCCGCTCCTCGGTGAGGTCTCGTTCACGACGCGGCGATGTTGAAGGTAATATCTCATGCGAAAATCCATCGCGTTTGTTGATTGGTTACATCTGTCTTGCCTGGTGGTGTAGCTGTCAGCATCCTCGCTCTCTTGGTGAGGGACAGGTGAAAGCCGCCTCCTGGAAACATTTTCCCGAGAATCTTCATGGCAAACACCCACGTTGTCGGTTTTATAATTGCAAACTGTCATTACCCGTAGAGAATCCCAAAAACTGTATACTGCAATAGGAAACACTAAGCACCAAATCCCCACCAATCAGAAGACAGCAAATTCGAATTAAGCTCGTTCTGGCCAATGAGACCCTTACAGACTGCGACACCCTGGCCAATGAGAAACTACGCAAGGCATGAGTGGCATGCGGGTAGAATAATATGGGAGTAAAAATGTAAGAAATAAAGTAGTAATAATATTGAACTCAACCATTTCCTATAACAACGCAAACCGTTCAACAGACGATCATGTCTTAGACGCCGCCGCCTCGCCGTCTGGTTCTCGACACGGCGACGAAGGTAAAGTGGTGGTCTTGGTTGCAGACTACTGTTAATTGGATTTTCGTTTGGTTGGTTTTTTGGTTGTCTTGGGGTAACCACCACGTGTAATCACCAACTTCAGAGGATCAGGAAGACTCGTCCACTTACGAATACCCCTAGGCTGCTTCCGGACGTGCGTTTGCGGCTGGTGAGAAAATGTTAGTTGGCACTTGGCGTTGTTGAAGGTTGCAGTTGTTGTTGTTGTTATTGTTAGACGCGCTCCGGGACGATGGTTGATCCCCGATTCCCAAGTACCCGATTCGTCCACACACCTAGAACTCTCCCGGTTTCCAAATCCATTCCAGATTTGTGTGGCTATCTCCTACTAGAGGATAAACTGGCATGCTATGAAGGTTCTCGGGAATATGTTCACACGCGGTGGTGTCACTAGGGTGGTCACTCGAGGTGGATGCTTGACCTTGCAGTCGAACGTAGGGTCCCTCACCAACAGAGCGAGGATGCTGGATGATTGGACTATTCTTCCTGGATATGGTGGATTAGTGCAGCCCTTGCCCCCTGGAATTGTTTAAATGCAGACATCGTCATCCGAAATTCGTTAGAATAAATCAATATTTGTCAGCCCCCAGTTGGAAATGAACGCACCGCAAACGAAGGCCTTTTCGAATTGAGTCTTCTCGTTAACACCGTACAGGCCTTCACGACGAGCTGTGTAAGAAGATGTCTTGCAGACTGGCCCACGTGTTCAACCAACCAATCACATATCCCGCAATTCGTCTCCCATTTAACAAGTTCAAACAAACCGCCCCAAACAATTTGTCGAATGCCCCCCCCTCCACCGAAGCACGCAAGAGCCATAAACTCTTTTCGGTCATAAGTCGGCTGTACGCGATGCGAAAAAAACATGTAACTGGTTTTATAGAACTACTCAATTCTACCAAAGTCGAAGCCATCGAGGTTTGTTTCATTAAAACGCTATGCAACCCGCCATTTCGCTGTTTTCGTCCAACCAGCCCGTCTGGTGAAGAGTTGTTTAACCATTATTATCTTGTGCTCTAGCTCTTCTCCTGCAGTCCGTTCACGGTTAATCAGGTAACAGACCCACTAGACAGAACCATACAACCAACACCATGTTGCTGCATGCTGTCATACCCCCTCACCACCCTGTTCAACCCGGAAGAGTCGCACACCCAAACTGTAGCAATGTTGTTCTCCTATTTAACCGATCTTCGGGGTCTTGGGTAAACCTGCAGCGTTCATTTGTTCTTCAATTTTCAGCTGACGCCTCGAAGAAAAGCAGCCCACAAAAAACGGACCTGAGCGATCTCTCCAGCGAGGCCTTTTAGCGGATGGGCCCCGAAGGCGGTCTCTCTGTGTCTGTGTGATTGTATTTTTGCTATTATTAAACTATTGTATTTTTTGCCACACGCCGCCATTGTGGGATTGTTTGAATAGTAAATCCATGGGGCTTCGTCAGTCACCTAATTTCGTTTGGAAACGAACAGGTGTGCGACGTGCGCGGTGCGAGGCTGTTATTCTCAGAGGTTGATCAAAGTGGCGTCAAGTTAGACACTCGGAGATGGCGTGTTTTCAGCGCTTTTAGTGGGGGCTGTAGCACCAAGTGCGGAAGAACTCAAAACGCGCCAAATCAGACTGCAAAGGCAATAGGGGTGAAGTGTATCTCTTGACACCGCGGCGCTGGTAAACACGCGGTTACGGGGTGTCAGCGAAAAAAACGACACATTTGTAATAATTACAATGGCTAGCGCTTTATTGGGGCCACGAAGACCAAAACCGTCAGCATTATAAAGATATAATTAATTATGCTGTGAAAGAAATTATCTATTATATCGGGTGAAGCTAAAAAACGGGACAAAAAAAGGGTTGATCGGATTGGGTTCTGCTGTTGTTCTTGGAGGTATTTGCTACGCATTGGTCGAATAGATTTATATTTGGACAAACTGGAATAGAGGGTGTTGGAGGGGTCATCTAATATACGAGGAGTGTACAACTAGTGAAACGGCGATGATTGGTGGTCTCTGTGATGGAGAGCATAAAAGAGGGTTAGAAAGTCGGAACTCTTGATACCAGGAAACAATACACAATGAGGAAAATTATAAAGGCATGGACAAAGGTTTTCATACGGTTTGACCGTACTCCAAGTCCTGTTATCCCTGGAAGCGGAAGGCAGATGCAAAGTACTGGAGACCCTCTAAAACCATACCAAAAAGCAACCCCCGGAATCGATCTGTGGTCGCGTTTTGGATAGGGCCTTTCAATGGCCGCCATTTCCCGTTTGCCAAACTTTATATACTTGGGGGGTTAAATGGGCCTTTCTTGCCAATTGACCTTGATGTTATTTCTTTTATTCTGCATTTTCTACGTATAATCGTCACTCCCTGTGACAGTTTTTTTATTGGTAATTTGAATGCTGAACGTTTTGGTCCTCGTGACCTTAATAAAACGAATATTATTATATGCAGCAACGACCTTGTGGTTGCCGAATGTACCAGGTAAATATGAAATCCAAATGAAGGGCAGTCTTCTTGGCACTCGACCACGCAGTTTCCATCGACTGAGGCTATTCATGTCCACAAAAAACTCCAAAACAGCTACAACGCGACGCGTCTGAATGCAATTAGATTGGCTCAAAGGTCACCGAAAAGAATTATAAGCGCGTTCCGTTATCGATCACGGCGAAGGTGTTGACGAAAAAAGGACCTATTAAGCAAGAAGCTCGCAAACCTGGTATATTGGCCAACGTGATCGTTTTCAATATGACACGGACCTTCCTTGTGTTTTATTCTTGAAATATTTCCAATCATATGTGGGACTCGGCTTTTTTAATTTTTACAAGGGCGATCTCAAAATACTCTCCAGATATGAGTTTCTTGTCTTATTGTATGGCAAAGCCGACATTGTTTGCCTCGATGCTTGCTTTGTGTAGCTATAACCTATCCGACTATGAACCGGTTTCATGGAATTCGAGACGTTAATGGGCCATGTATGGGCAGTAGGGATCAAGTTTGTGACGATAAAATTAGTAACGAAGGCAACTTCGTTTTAAAAAAATCTCTCAGTTTAAAATACCGTTCGCAATCTTTAACTGGACGTTCTCATAATGCAGCATGCGGGATATCAAAGAAGAGAGGAAAACGTTAAAACGAAAATATCGAGAGGTTCGATGGTTTGCTTAATCGATTGATGCTACTATTAATAAAATTAAGTGACACGCTAACAACTGCAATTGGACCACGATCGGCCAATGGGATGCAAGGCCACCGAAATGTACACAGGACACGTGACCAATACCGCCACGGGCTCTGGTGCACAGCAAATTGGAGCACGAATATATCAACTGTTTCATTAAAAAAAGAGCTTTACACTCGCTCTGGAGTCTCACACAATTTCTTAGCAATCTATTTAATAATTTTTCAATAAATAAAAAATCTGGGAAATAAAAATCCTATCCTTTTAATTTTAGTGCTACATTTATTGGGGAAATTACACCTAAACCTTGCTCATCATCTCAATTGTAAACCCTTGTGGAGAGGAAGAGATCGATCTACCCAAGATTGGACAACCATAAAGGGGTGCCTCTGTTCTACTACCCCCTAGATCCTAGTTGAAATCTGCCAGAATTACGCGGTTGTGATTAGGCCATGTATATCTCATTGTAGTCGATTGATTAAGGTCTCGAGAACTGGCTGCCAGTACCAGCCAAGGAGACTGTCTTTACGTGTGACTGGGGTTCGGTGAATTGCACGACTTGGCGTATCTACAGGTCTTCCAGATTCGCTCCATCGAGACCGCGTTATTTTGCCGTATAAATGAAGATGTCGCCCACGTGTTCGTTTATTTCCATGTAAACAAGCATTGTCGTGCCATGTGATGGATACAGGAAGTGGCGATGATGCATAAACGATTCCAAAAAACACGAATAAACCATATCACAACGAGGCATATTTACCAGAAAGGCGAATTAAACCCTCGATAATATATAAAGATTGGCAGACGCGTAAAGGCGGACATTGAAATGCCCCACCCATAACGCGCGACCCAGAAGCCTGAGGTATCCCCACGATGTCCATTGTACGTCCTTAATCCCAGGAAGCTTCAGTCTAATTTCGTTAGCGTCGCGACTTCCATGAGGCCATATAATCCGCTTAGCGTCACCAGAACGACGAAGACGTTACATTGGCTTAATTTACTCAGGTAACCAAGACAAAAAACCGCTTATAAGTCGGAATATCGGGCTGGTGAATGCAGCATTTCGGTTTCCACCCAACGGCCTCCACATCGCTGGTCTCTCATGTTTGGTGGCTTTTTGCATTCGAAGTCTTGGCAACGCAATTACAGAATGAGGAAAGCAGGTACCGAAAAAGCGATCGATCAAAGCCGTGGGGACGTCTCCGACACACTCTTATTTATCTCACTGTCAGTAACGTCGCAACACGAACTGGGATTGGCCACACTGCGGTCGTCAGGTGATCTACGGAGAACGGCCTTCTGCTGAACGCATCAGAATACGTCGCCATCGCGTTTTTCCCAGGAGAGTCGATGTCGACTGCTTCACTCCACAATTTCGTCTCCAGATACCTTCTACCGTCGGTTATATCTTGGAGACATCACGTCGATGCCATCGTCTCTGTTTTTGTATAATTACTGTTCCTCTGATGTTGTGACCTTTTTATAATAATCTCATTTTCTAGTGGATTATGAGTCACCGACATTTCACCAGTTTTTCTTCCTCATCGCTTGTCGTAAGTCAGTAATTTCCTAGCGGCGCACGAATCCCGAGACACAATTTGCGTGTAGGATGGAAAATGTTTATATTATTATGAGCGGGTTGGTCCTCGTGACGTGAATAAAGCGAAAGCCATCATTATTATTGACCATGCTCTTCTTAACGCGTGCATAAATTGCGCCTTCAAAAGGATTATTTCGAAGTCGATAGAACACAAGAAGGTATAGAACACCGACTAAGCAATTTTAGCCCGACGAGGAAAAAACCCAGAAATATTTCGTTTGACATGCCATCAAAGGGCCATACCAATATTGCGACCCTATTGCGCAACTTAATTCAAGAGTCTCGTAAATTGATGACATGGTGGGTGACCCACGGTGGGGAATCAGCGCGTTCTGAAAGGCTTTAAATCGGTAAAACAACGACAGCAGCGTTAATAGTACCGCGGAAGTTGGAGGCCCATTGCTGCCATGGTGCGTTTCCAGATAATCAATTAAAAACAATCAGTTGTGCTTTTAAAGAAAAAGAACCTCCTCCTAGATCGCATGGAGTCGTCCAGAAACTCGACAACACCAGCCACACCAAAGGCCTCCTCGTTCCACGACAAGACTGAGACCTCTTTGAGCTACCGGGCAGCCTGGGATCAACCTTCTGCGCATAGAGTCGTCAAGATACTCGACAGCACCAGCCACACCAAAGGCCTCCTCGTTCCACGACATGACTGAGACCTCTTTGAGCTAACGGGCAGCCTGGGATCAACCTTCTGCGCATAGAGTCATCAAGATACTCGACAACACCAGCCACACCAAAGGCCTCCTCGTTCCACGACATGACTGAGACCTCTTTGAGCTAACGGGCAGCCTGGGATCAACCTTCCGCGCATAGAGTCGTCAAAAACCGCATGATCGGTATTTCCCCAGACCCGTCAAGCCTCATCCACCAAACATTCTGCGCATTGGGAAGAAAAGGTAAGAACACGGTTTATTAGTATAAAACGCACAGCCTAGCCAGCCAGAAAATGAGGGATAGAAAATCCAGAGAAAAAACAAATCACAGCCTTAACGAACACAGCCACCGCGCTCAGCAGACGTGAAACAGAAACGATTGTGCGGTGCGTTTTACGGTCGCACAGACAGCGGGTGTCGGGAGAATCACGTCCTCGGGGAATCTAGCATCTGTCGTCGTTGTCGTCGTCGTCGTCGATGGCAGTGGCAGGAGGCCAATCAAGCCGCGGACGAAGTAGTTGCCCGTCCGGAGGAAGACAAGCGAGCCCATGAGGGACTGGAATGCCGCCGAGTTCAAGGTCGAGTCAAGGTGACCCCCAGCGTCGTCGTCCATTGGTCCACCAACAAAGAGCTGAAAGGGAGGCTTTTTCGTGTGGGTGGGTGGGTGTCTGGGTCAAAACAATTCAAATTGGCGTCGCTTTGTGACCTTCCAGTGGATAAATCCATATCGGGCAGTCTGAATTGACAGTTGAACGACCACCAACAAAGCCGGGATGTTGGCTGCCCTCGATTGATTGGTTGATGGATCAAGCTTCCAAAAGCCTGTGCTGTTTACGCCAAATATTGTGGCAATGAAGATAATAATAATAAGAATAATGGCAATGGTGTTATCAACGTCCCGAGGACCAACAGTTTCAGAATTAAAAACGTTAATGCTTCACGCCATTCTGGTAAAACTAAACATGTGTGAAAATATGGAATGACCCCTAATTGAAACGATATTGTGGATATTGAACGGCATAGCGAAAAGATGTTCATTGATACCGAATGGAAGAATGGCGTATTTGATGAAGTGTATGGGCGATTTTCAAGAAACGCGATGATGTAAAAAATTCCACGGAGTGTCAATGATTGGGGCATCCACGATGGAGAGGGAGTCACCTTATATACGAGAAATGCAGTTGAAGAATGATGTCTCCAATGGAGGGCCTACATAACCCCCTAGAGAACGAGAAACATTTTAAAAAGCCAACGTAGGGTCAACATGTCAGTTCGTTTGAAGCCAGGAGCAGTGTACGATGAAGGGGAGTGATACAGGCATCCCCGAACTTCTTGAAACGGTTTCAGCTTCCTCCGAGTCTCTTTAAACTGCGAACTAAGAAACAGAGATGACGGCATCCACACGACCACTCCTGAAAAGCCGCCTGCTGAACATAGCCTTTCAAGAACACCACTAACAGGAGTGTTGACGTTTAGCTGGAGGCGACATTGTTGAGTGAAGACGTCAACGGTGAGTCTGCAGCATCGATTCTCGTGGAAAACGCGATGGAAACATGGAATAGGGTCAGGTCGTCTGCGTATTTGCTGACAGCTACACCGATATGATATGAATAAGAAGTCGTTGCACCTCTGCGAAAACAATACATTTAGGGGGGCTTTTATTTGACCTTGTTGTAATCCCATATTTGTGTAAACGTGACCTCACGGACCTTAAAGCCATCGTCAGGTGATTTTAAAAAAAATCACCGGCTCCTTCGTTTGCATAATGTTTTGTTTAATGTAAATTGTAATGCCGAACGTTTTGGCCCTCGTCACCTTAATACAGTCAATACCATTATCATCATGATTATGTCCCCAAGGTCACAGTCACATGGCACGAAAATTCTGACCTTGGTGGAAATCACCAGTTGTCTCCCATTCGCGCCAGTGTCAGTCCCTCCATGTGATTCGGTCAAGCCGGTGACCTCAGAGCCAATCAGAGAACTCAAAACAACAGATGCCGGGGACACTCACGTGTGCGTATGTCAGACCAAATGGTGGTTATCTTCTAAATATCCATAGACCGGGATTTGGGCAATGCGTCGTTGCATTAAACATTACAACCACATCCCACATTTGTCACATGGCACGACAATGCTTGTCTACATGGAAATAAACGAACACGTGGGCGACATCTTCATTTATACGGCAAAATAACGCGGTCTCCATTGAGCGAATCTGGAAGACCTGTAGATACGCCAAGTCGTGCAATTCACCGAACCCCAGTCAAACCTAAAGACAGTCTCCTTGGCTGGTACTGGGGTTATCTTGCGATAGTTGAGCTTAACGCTGGATGTTCGTAGCCGATCACAGTTTATGTAGACCTATTTCAATGAACCCGATTGGCAACATTAATTCGCGACGTAAAATTCGCATCGACAGACCATAAACAAAGATTCGAAACCAATAAATTACGTCAGGACAGATTTATCCATTTATTCCAACGTTACTTACTTCTCCTAACTGGCTCTGTTCGTGAGTGAGTGTGTGACCCTGGTTTTGACTCACAGATCATCTCTGGAAGGAGAATGTGGCACCAAAACGGGACATTTTCCAGAACTGAACCATACCCGGAAACGATATGGTGAGGTGTATGATATATGTAGTTTTGTTAAAAGCACCTACCCCAGTTTGACCTCGGAGTGACCCATTAAGGATGTAGTAGACGCCCTCGGGAAGACAATCGGACGACGCGAGATGCGTGGCCTTCTCGTCTACGCCATAGACAGCCAGACCCATCCACAGACGATGCAGAACAAGGCCCTCCTGATCCAGTTGGTTGGAACCGAAATCGGCCAGACATTCCGACAAGTTGACGCACTTACGATTCGAGGGATCTATAGGCGGATCGGCGAAAGCGGATCGGTGAACTTCTGGAAGCAGAGCGCGAGAAAAAAACACGCTTGACGTACCAACAAAGGGTCCGAATTGCCTGTGGACCGATTTTCTGACGGTATCAACAAGACGATCCTGCGTGATGCCACCGATCAACTCCAATTGTAGGTTTGCAAGAAGCGGAACCCGTAAATGGATTGCCGAGGGATCCACGGCAATTTTAGTCTTTTTGTAAGGATCCTGGATATCTGTTGTCTCCAGGAGGGCTTCGCAAATTGGACAATCCTGCGCCAAATAGGAAGGCATTGGACATCGAAATCGTTGAAGCAATTCTACGCAACAACAAAATAAACCAATTATTGACTTAAATACTTACAGTAGTCATTAGACGAATCAGAAACTTACGTAACCACATTTTGTCGCCCCACAGCAACTTGGCGACGAATACGGGCTTCTCGAGGAGTGGCAAATACCAGGGCTCTTCGGGGATCTTCAGAGTTTTGATTGGCGCAGAGAATGGGACAATCCGTCCGCTGCGGTGAATCGGTAGGCTCAAGAACTGCGGTTTCTTCGTAGAGGAGGTTGGCAAGGCAACGCTCAGGACGAGACGGGCAGTCCAACGGATCTGTGGGTAGGATGACAATAATAATAATTGCAATTAATTTATGCGCCTACATCTCCTCAGCCCCCTATTTCCTAAGCACCTTCCGGAGAGCACTCAAAACGCGTTTCGATGACCTTTCAACCGCCCGAATGGAATTCTCACGCATCGTATTCCAGCCATCCGGAATATAGATGTCTTGGCGCGGCATTTGAAAATGAATAATAACCCAGTCGATTATCCAGAAAACTGTGCTTCACTTAGATTCATAGTTCCCTGACACATTCGGCAACCTTTTCCGAAACACGGCGTAGCTACAGTCTGATTTGACGCGTGGTTGGCGCGTGGTTGGGCAGCCCTACCTCGACCGATTTCTCCAGGAGTCGCCCCAGAGAGTGTGGCAGTGGAATGGGCAGCATCAGCTCATCTGTTGGGAGACTGGCGACGGCGAGGGGTGGAAAATCGGCCTGTCTCAGAATCTCCGATAATTGGCGGAGCACCATGGCGACCCCCGTGGTGCTCGCGATGTGTTCGGGAGACTGTGTGCCCAAAAGTCCCCCGGTGACAAGCTCATCGGGCTTCCCGGGTCTGGATGAGTTGGCCGGATCCTTGAGCATCGATCCGCCGTCGGCATTGAAGGGGGTCCACTTTGTGGCAACGGAAAGAGGCTGGTGTAGGAGTTTTCTGAGGAGCCAGAAGATCTCGATGTCAACTTCGATGCGGTAGAAATTGCATTCGGGCGTCGGCTGGGTTAGGTCCTACAAAAAATGGGAGGAGGTTATTCGACTCCCAGAATTCCTCCAGCATGAAGATAATGACTGCACAGTTTATTCAAATAATGATGATTTGTTGATTACCCAAGGGACGTTTGTTACAGTGGGTCAGATTTGGTTTTATTAATTGATGACTCAGTCTCAAACCTGTCAAGACGCCATCCACTCAAAGTGGCGACCGGCATTCTGCTGCAATTAACCAGCTCCACGGATGACTTCCCGAAGAGGAGGTGGATGCTTACGGCTAAATCATCGGTGAAAAATTTCTTTGCAGGACGCGTATCTCTTTCAAATCAAAATTAAACACCTATATATATATAGTAGAGAGCTACAAATTATGACTCAGCAAAAGAATTGACATCAGTAAGTGTGCATGCAGAGGAAATTGTGTTTAAAAAAACGCGGACTTGAAAAACACTCCATGATTAGGAGACACCTTGGCCAGTGCCGCATTTGTTGATGGTGTTAACGAAACTTGGACTCATCCAGCGTGATGCTGCTCACTCCCCGTCTAAACCCGGGATTCTCTAAGGTCTCCTAGCCACCAATTCGACGCCCAAACCGCCGCCATCATCCTCAACAGTCGACATCCTCCCACTCAATGGTAGAAGGATCCGTTCCAGTTTCACCAACCTTGCACCGTACTTGCGACGCACAGCAATCGGTCTTCGTCTGGAAAAGAACACTCTCCCTTCCTTATCCTATTTCATCTAGCAGAATTCAGACTACTCGGATCAATAACCATCGACGGCTATTTGAGCAGTCGACCATGTCTAGGAGGGAGGGAAGGGGTTAATCTAGTTGAGATAGACGCCAGGAATCGGAGACACAAAAACAAACAATCGCTCTCTCCTCCTCTCAAAGTGGCGCAGAGCATCGCCAAATAAAATCGGGCTCCTCACCAACTTACTGCCAAATTGTGATCTACAACGCTCTCCAGCTGGAACTGCAACGAGCAGGAGTCCTTCGGCAGGGTCGACGTGGACTGCACCGAATCTCTGGCGATGCTCAGCGTGGGATACGCGACTCTCAAGGGTGCTTGGCTGGCGGGAAGAAGGTGAATCTCAATCCCGACGACGCAGCACCGTCCAATCACCGAATCGGAAGCCACGTCTTCGTCGGCGGTTGCCGTGGCAAACTCAATCGATAATTGGCCGAAGAGAGTCTGGGCCCCCGGACACTGGGAGGCCCGCGGACCCTGGAGCCAGGCCTCCCAGAAGGCCCGAGAATCGGCCTTCACCCAGAGGTTGCCACAGAAGCCGCTGTCCGAGGTGTCCTTGCCAATGCAGTGGTCCGTGGCGTGGGAGGAGAACATTTTGATTGGCAGCTGCAAGGTCAACCGGGTGATGGGGGGTGACTCATAATTTAAAAGCATAATCGTTTTAATGCCGATTTCGGAATGGTTTGAAAGAAAAAGACTATAGAAATAATATCTTTATCGACACAGCGTTACTCGTACTTTATTTTGCGAAACTGGGATTAACAATCATAAACTGTTTAAAATATGCACAACGTATATGCGTCAAAAGAAATCGAAAGTGCTGGTTTCGTTGGCATGTCAAAAGAGGGACAATTGAAAGGTATAATTTATCATTCAGTAATTGTAGATCTTCTACTATACGTATCAATAAACAGATCCTGCATTCCCATTACAAAATTGATGCTTAATTTGAATTTGAAAATCGAACTCTAACTTGAAAGACCCTACATTTTTTTACATTTAAAAGACTCATTTGTTTAAGAATTCGTGAAATGCTTCTTCGGTGATCGGAGCAACTGAAAAGGCCATCGTGGAGCCGGGAAGCCATAAACATACGTTGTCTTTCATGCCATGGACTCCGAGGACTTGTATGAACTGCCCCATGAGAAGGGCGTGTTGCTGGAGGAATTCGTTGGTAGTCTGCGTGGTTTGCAGCGAAATGTGGAGGATGTTGAGCAGAGGAGGTGGCGGGGGTGAGGAGGACTCCCAGTTGGAGAATTGAAGACCGTCGGGGTGGAATGTCGTCTCGTTGGGAGCGGTGTTCTGAAGCGCGGAAATCCGCAAGGGCAGCCAACGTGTCTCGAAGGGGTGGAGGTCGACTACAACCTGTTGGGTGCAAGAGGAGGAGAGAGAAGTCTAGAAGGCTGGTGGGGTTGCCAAAATGCTCGACCAGTCCTTGTGGTCTCTATCCATGAAACTGGGAAGCCATAGGACCAATGCAACTGGTTTTTATTTTACAGAAATATTTCGAGTGTCGTGTTTGGTTTCTGGATGGCCGAATCAGCAGGAGTGAACGCATAGACCCTCTAAAATGGCGCCCATTAACTGCTCAGACAGGGGGAGCTGGAGGAGTGCATGGGGAAGCGGGCGGGAGTCACCATTTGATACTCAACCCGGAGCGTCGACTCCAAGTAATTGTCGCTTGACCGGCGGACCAAACCTGGCGTGGGCAGTAGTAGTAGTAGATGGGAAGTAATTTCCCGGTGAACACGCGACGGGAAACGCCGTCGGACTGGACGACGGAGGAGAAGTCAGTTCGATGGCGGAAGAGGAGCCAAAGGAGGAGGTAGCTGAGTAGAAGAAGGTAGAGTGAGAGCAGCATTGGAGGAATGAAAAGCCTAGGACGAAGACGAAGAAGAAGAAGAAGACGACGAAGAGGTGGTGGTGGCGTAGGTAGCAGAGTAGAAGAAGGTAGAGTGAGAGCACCATTGGAGGAATGCAAAGCGTAGGACGAAGACGAAGAAGAAGAAGAAGACGAAGAAGAGGTGGTGGCGTAGGTAGCAGAGTAGAAGAAGGTAGAGGGAGAGCAGCAGTAGAAGAATGAAGAGCGGAGGAGGAAGAGGAGCCAACATGAACAGGTGTCACGAAATGTTTCTCACATTGCAGAGGTTGTGTTTTGTTTCCTGACGGCGGGAAGAGCTTGTAAGATGAACTGCAGAAGAGAAGGCGGAGACGTGGTCAGCCAGACCCTCTAAAATAGTTCCCACACGCACACCACTGTCCTCCAGTCTCTCGGGCACGCAGGAGCCCACGAGGACACAGAGACGGGGCAGCGGGGGGCACATTCTGATTGGTGGAAGCGAGAGGCGCGCGCGCGACGCTATCGCAGCAGCCAATGCGGCGTCGAAGTCGTCACAAGAGGCTGGCGAGGAGGAGGATGAGAGGAAATCGGGAGCGATTTCGGAGGCGGAGGGTGACGTGGTGGGTTTCGAACCAGGCGCCTTGCGCGGTTCTTGCGGCAGGGGAAGGTAGACACGAAAGCCACCGAATGTCACCAGACGGTAGGAGAACGCACTGAGTCTCCACTGGGGAAAGATGAAAGATATTTTTCGTTATAGGCTTCAGCCCAGGTAGAGCAACCGATTGTTTTAACAATATCTATAACCGGACAACTAATCTAAACGCCTGGAATATGCTGTTTGTCTATCCGGCTTTTCCACCCTGATTGGACCGCGTTATTCTAGAATGCCAAGTGCATGTTTCCTTGTTTGTCCCCAGCATAGTTCCGTTTTTAAATCGATTAAATATTTAATAATTATAATAAAAAAATCAATATAATAATAAATAGTCGATAAACAAATGGTTGTTCTCAGCATCTACGCAACTGATTGCTCCTTTTATTTTTGAAATTATTTATTATTAAGTAAATTATATTATACTAATTAATATTACATTAAAAATAGCCCGACAATAGTCTTAACAACAATGTCACTACTCCAGAGGTATTCGTACATCTTCGAGGGATGACTAGGTCTTCTGGACTTCAGAAACATCAAACCACGACAAGATGGAGAAAACATTATCTTGGCGCTGATTGGATTTACCTTGTCCCCATTGGTCTGGGACATGACTGTGTGTGCGACGACACCCAGGATGTAGCGGTTTGTGGTCGACTTGGGCGGCAAATCCATCGACCCCAGGTACCCATTTGCCGAGAAACTGCCGTGGGCGAACTGAAGGAAGGCCTGCTGGAAAAGGCAGCCCGAGAAGGGTTTGACGACAGCTTCATCCTGCAAAACGAGTAGGAAAAAAAAGTAGAGAGAAAGTGACCGACGTGTGATGAGGTTGTCCAGTCTCTAGGTGAAATAAAATACACAGTGATCGTGCTGAAGACACCGTCTTCATGAAATGCCGGACAAAAGAGCCCCATGAACGATTTGGGCTGCATGGAAATGGTTTAGACTGGTGACTAGCGCACGGTGATTGAGACACGCAGTCGCATCTTCACAAAACCCGAGTGAATGGGACACGGCCGTCGCTAGTGGTTTCAGTAGGTTAAAAGTTACGATAGCCAGTACTTTTTTTCAACTTAACATTTTTATTCTTGGGAATATTGTACCGCTGGAGGCGTCTCTTGCAGTGCCCCCACCCGAAGAGGGGGTGGAAGTGGCAATCGCAGTTGCTGCTGCCTCATCATCCAACACTCAATCTACAGACGGGTCTACACGTGGAAATCGGGTAGGCTGTTGAATTGCGGTCGATGCAGCTGCCCGTCTCCGCACTCCTTAATCTTTTCGGTTCGTGGGACCGAACCGGACGCTTTTCGTGGACGAAATGGTCATGCAATGACAGAAGACGGCTCTACTCGAGGAGTCAAGCTAATTTCATCCATTATTGAAGTGACCTTGAAAGGTTTCGCGGGAGATTGATTAGAGTGCAGTGTGGGCTGTCCTACCTACCCACAGCGAGTCTTATGCCGTAGAATTGGCCTGTGGGTCTGTAAATATGTGGTTGGGGTCAAAACGGGGGGTGCTAGACGAATGAGGGGAGCGGTGTTGGTTTGGTCCATGTGTAAAAACGTCTCACAAATCAGCACTTCAATTAGCATATTCCCTCAGTCACCGCGCTTGTCCTAATTGTTCTCAATTAGGACGGCAGGGGTTTGTCGTTCGGGCAACTTTCCGACAGGATGCGTACGTGTTTCCCATCGCATAGGCCGGAGTCACGCGAGGTACAAACAAATTCAGACAGTGATGGCTAATAATTAACACATTGTCTCACGCAAGTCCAAATACTACTCCAAAGGAATAAAGCGACAGACCGATAACCTGAACCCCAATGGCACAATTAAAACAATTGTCAGAGTAGCGTTGTCTGGTGGCGTCGAATTTTGAAACTTGTCATCAAAACATGGCGTTTAAACACACACACACACACACACACACACACACACACACACACACTATGGGTATTTTCACCGAATTATACAGATCTAAAATGCCATAGCCAGTTCACGTTAAAGGTAGCGGAAAATTACTATTTATTTTGACAAAAAAACCACACAAACCATATCCTAAAGGGCATCTCGTTTAAAAGAAACAGCTGCGACCCACAAATGCATAGAAGTATATTGAAAGACGTACAACAGCGGGGCTATTGGCAGCAGCAGCTATAATTAGGACGCATTTCAGAGACGTGGCTCTCCGACCTCCGGTCTCCTGTTCAATGTCTGTGACGAAATCGAAAACCTACAACAAAGCGTTGAAACAGTGGATTTAGCCTAGGCGATTGTCTTTGTTGCCGGGTGTTGTATAAACGATTCGCAGAGAACCAGAGGGTGCTACTTTAAAAAAAACACACAACTTTACCACCGTCTTCAACTTCTCCTTCATCAAACAACGCACAATCCAGTCAGTGGCCTCCGCTGATTGGTTTGTGAGTTTAAACGCTCAACGCCGAATTAACCCAAAGGAACATACGCCTAATGGTTAGCCCTTTACCTATTTATTCCATCTAAGAGGGTGTAGCGGTCACCATCAGCCTCTTCTGGCGAGGAACCCGGGTTCGACTCCCAGGTCATCAGGCACCATGGGGACGTCGTTGCCCATAAGAATATTCCCGAGAACCTTCACGACAGACCCCCATGAAGCAATCCGGTTTAACCTCCAGCAAATTTGCTTTCATTTTGTGTAGCCGGCAGGCCATCAGTAAATCTTATCCCTTTCCTGCACTTAGTGAAAACTGTTGCATGACGACAATTTAATGACCTCTGTCAATTGAGGCCTTCGTCTAGCATTAACTCGCATTGGCGTGTGTGTGTTCGGCAAGGACAAAAGAACCACTTACCATTTCGTCGAGGGAAAGGAGAAAATCGAAGGGATTTTCGAACACAACTTCGATGAAACTGAGATCATTGCAGACCCAATCGACGGCGTCTAGACGATGGGGGAAAAGTGAATTGTCTTGTTTAAAACATATAATGGCTATTAAGAATGGTGGTATTTTTTTCATATTAAGACATGAGCTCTACAGTGCTTCTAGTCCTGCGGCAATCCATCCGACCTCGACCTTGACCTCGAGGGATAGAAAGGAGGCTGGCATTATTTGACGACTGGTCATTCACGGACCTTTTAAACAGGTGCATCCACAAAGTAGAATCATCTTCTAGAAGGCGACAGCCGTTCACAGAGCACCTCCTCCTCGTCCTCTCGACCAAATTCCAGACTCGGTACTCAAAGAATCGGACTCACCGGACGAGTTGACGTGTGTGGTGGGGTTCGAGATGAAGGTTGGGGGACGCATGAAGGTGCTTCGTTTGGCGTAGCCAAACTGGCCATCATGGGCGTCTTTAACTGCCGTCGCGCCACAGCCGATCACAGCCTCGGGTGACATCCGCACAGGAAGCGAGTGTCGCGGAAGACGTTTCAGGGAAATCAATCTAGGTCAAATACATCACGTATAAGGACGTACTGATAGGATAAGTATCGTCGTAACAACGGTCTTTCCAAGCTCGGTGCCGTGAGTGAGTCGTCTCATCGTCTTCATCGACTTTTTAAAATATTCTCGTTTTCTAGCGGTCTGTCTATTCTCTCTATCAAAGAAATCATCGTTGAACGCCACTTCAATAACTGCTCATTAATCGCTGCCCGAATTTTAAAGGACCCCTCCCATCCCCTCTATTACAGTTTATCGGAATGTAAATCTCTTCGACCAATGCGCCGTCCACACCGTTCAATTCCAACAAGAACGGCGGCATATCGCAATTCGGTCATTCCCTATTTGTCCCGATTTTTAGTCTCACCAGACCAGGTTAAACAGGAACTACAAGACAATTTTCGCATCGAATATTTGTTATCCTGCCTTTTTTTAATGCTGAAAGTTTTGGTCCTCGTGACCTCAATAAAGCCACTACAATTATTATTATTATTAATGTCAAGGTCAATTTTGACGTCCTCGTGTGGCGATAGAATCTTATTGGTTGTAAAATGTATGACTGAATATTTGTTTGGTCTTCGACTGCTTCAAAGTGACGGTATCAAGCATAGTCACTATACGAGGCTCTCTATTTACGAAGTAAATTACTTCACCCTACGCTAACCTTTTGACGTGTCAGATAAGCTCCGATTGGTAGCTACAACCCGCTCAATATTGCAGTTTTGTATCAAACGTCACAAATATCAACGCAGATTCCACGCTAGCAACCTCGGAGTACCAATATCAACCCATTATCACCACACCAATAAGACAATTGCCTGTTTAATGGTCGCCATTACGCGTTGGCCAAATTTTATTTTTATTTCGAGGGTTCAAATTGCCTTTCTTGCTAATTTACCTCCTCGTTGTTAATTAGTTAATTCCTGTTAACTTATCCTGCATCTTTGACGTACAATTGCCACTTCCTGTAACATTTTTTTAATGTAATGCTGAAATCTTTAACCCGCGTGACCCCAATAAAGCGAATACCATTATTATTATTACTATACATGGTCTTTCAAGTTGGAGTTTCCTTATAAAATTCAAATGAAGCATCCATTTTGAATGGGAATGCCTGATCTGTTTATTGATACGCATAGTAGAAGATCTACAATTACAGAATGATAAATTATACCCTTCAGTTGTCCCCCTTTTGAAATGCCACACAGCCAACTAAACAATGAGTGAGTTTCCAGGGAAAAATAGTCCCACGACATTATGAAGCAATTTGATCGCTGGATTTAACGCTTTTGGAGTTCATGCAAATAAACCAGAAACAATTGAAAAAAAGAATTCGGCGCGAAATCGCCGAGGTAAAAGAAAGAGCTCCAATTTCGAAAAAGAAACTCAAACGTATTAGCGATAAAGGCGGCCTCTGTGAAGCGCGGAGACATACTTGAGTATGGGCAACCCGTCGACGTGGACCTCAACGAGGACCGAGAAGGGATGGAGGGTGGAGCTGACAGGCCGCCCGAAGGATGATCGCACGACCGCGGACGGATCCGGAGGTTGATGATGATGCTGCTGCTGCTGCTGCTGCAAAACGTCCCCCCCTCCGGAAGACGGCGGCAGTGCCGGCTGGTCCATCGGCACCGAGGCGGCCAGCTTCTCCAAGGTCTCCGTGGACATCGCGAGGAAGGTTTCCGGCAAACCCTCGTACCATTCGTTGAGTAGGGAGAAGAGGAATCTGACAGGAAACGGTATGTTCACGGTTAAACTCCTTGAAATAGCCACAGACAAAAACACCAAGGGCAGAGAATGCCGCATCAGCTAATGCGAACGCCCGAATCGACCGTCTCCAATCGTCGCCTGAATTGGTGGAGAGCCCAGATTTCAATATGTTTAAAAAACGGAGAGGTCCCAAACAGGGCTGCCACATAAAACGCCCGAATCGACCGTCTCCAATCGTCGCCTGAATTGGTGGAGAGCCCAGATTTCAATATTTTACAAAAACGGAGAGGTCCCAAACAGCGCTGCCACATAAAACGCCCGAATCGACCGTCTCCAATCGTCGCCTGAATTGGTGGAGAGCCCGGATTTCAATATGTTTAAAAAACGGAGAGGTCCCAAACAGCGCTGCCACATACCCAAGAAGCATGCTACCGTGGTGCCAGGAGATTTCCACACCCGAGTGAAGACGCGCCTCTTCGATGCCCTTGTTTATCCTCTCCACGGCAGACACGATGAGGTCCTGTTGAAGAGCAGACCAGCCAGACCTGCCCGAACTGACGATGCCGCAGACAAAGACGACGTCTGTGGGACCCCAAAGGCGACGTCTGATCGTCCGCGGCCTCTGCTGCAGCCGGTAGGCCTTCTGGAGACCCGGGGCCGACAGAAAGCGCCACTTCGTCTCCCCGATGACCTCCAGACACGAGGGGGCGGGACGAGTGAAGGCGGGAACGCGGCGGGTGCTGGACGCTCGGAGAATATTAAATTGGCTGTTCTCCAGGAGGTAGGTGTAGAAGCCGGCCTTGCGATCGAGTTTCAGGCGTCGGTAAAACTTGGACAGCACATGGAAGCGTTCAAACACAAATGCGTCCTAGAAGGCAGGGCAGGGCACACGGCGGTTTCGGTGTCAGTTCCGGTGACCTCAGATTAAATCTTCCGACGCTTACCATACACCGACAGTTCTTACAATATATATACCATAAATGGAAACCTCCAAAGTCTCCCGGAAACCCCTCATTTTATGATATTGCTACATTATTTTCTATTTTGCACACCGTTTTCCATAATTGTCCGCCGGTGACTAGAATCTCCCCATTGGCCACGTTGCAAGCTCTTATTGGTCTACTGTTTTCATTGGCTCGATCTCTGGTTGGTTGGGTATTGCCCCCACGTAATAGTCTTGGTGGTAAAAGTAGGATTCTCTACGCGAGTCCTGGCAGGATCCAGGCACGGTTGGCGCCTATAACAGGGCGAATAATTCACTGACGCCAAAAACCCTTCTAGAATTGACAAGAACTTGCCCCCTGTGGAATGTGTTCCGATTGTAGGCTGCGAATCAGTCTAATGGCCCCGGCATTCTCCTAAAAGGTGGGACGAATATGTCAGTTTATGAATTAAAAGCAGATGTACCCCTCAACGGCTGAAGCCTACCCCAGAATCCACCCAAAAGTCCGCAGCCTTGTAATACGCCTCAATGACGCTTCGCGAGATGGACGGCATCTGCAAGTGAGTGAGAAAACACTTCAAAGGGGGGGAGTTGAATTTGTCTTTTGTGCTCCTTGTGTCGTGGGTCGACCTGGGCTCACCAACACTCCCGAATGGTCAGGCTAACGAGGAGGTTCAACAATGCGTCGTCAGCGCTTGGAATGCGCGTCAGCATCGGGGCACTAGACTTTTGGCCGAACGGAACGCATCTTCCAATCTACGAGAGGAGACAGAAGGGTTTCCGACACCAAACGGAAGCCTCCAAGTCCTTTAAATCCAAATTCTGAATTCGCACGGCTATCTCCTACTCCAGGATAGACCGGTTGTTGATAGTCGAACTAAGGGTCCGCCACGAACACAGCTGGATGCTGGCACCCACAGCATTACACCCCGACCGGCAATCAGGCGATTTTGTGGCAATGGGGATAAACAAAACAGACGCCAGGCATTCCTACCCGTTTGAGATCCCTCAGCCACCAGATTGCTCGTTTCAACGCATCGCCTACGGTAGTAGGTATTTTGGCCTCGTGTTTCAATGTGCAGGCCAAATCGAGACCATTCACACGACCTAGAGAAAGAAAAAACACCACAGAGGTAACGTGGGTTGTGTCAGAGAAAATGGTCCACCCAAACCCCAGACACGAACCCGAACAGCGGAGAAGCGGCACAAGTCGGTCGGCCACGGATCTCCGCGGCAAGAAAACTTCGGCACCTTCGAGACAGGTGGAACCCTGGTTACAAAGGATACTTCGGTCCTTGAGGTGACTGCAGGCGGCCAGACCAATAAGCGTGGCTAGAAGGCAAGGAAATTGCTTGCATCCACTCTATTAAGGAACATTATCGAGGTTGGGCTCCAATGAGTTGGCGGGGAGTAGCAGCACCTCTGGTCGTCGACAGGCCGGCCACGTCTGACGCAGGCAGTAAGTGGGAAGTACATCTCACAGTGAAGAAGCGCGGGAAATCCCCGGTGGACTGCCCCCCCCATCCCGAGGAGATCCACGCCGGGATTAAACGACCAGGAAGACGGTGGCTATTTCATCGCACAGATCGCTGCTGCTGCCTTGTGGGACGCAAGCGACTGCGAAAAGCCGCTCGATTCGTCGCTCCTCGGACGTAGCCGCGTGGCGCTGGTACCAAATTCCGCCGAAACTGCAGGAACCCGGCACACCCTCTGAGTTGGAGGAGGACAAGCAGGAGGAAGTGGAGAGAGAAGAGCGCTAGAAGTGGCGGCTATCGAGGAGGTTGTGGCGGAAGACGAGGAGGAGGCAAAGGCGGAGGTAGCGGAGTAGCAGAAGGTAGAGGAAGAATAGCAGTAGAGGAATGAAGAGCAGAGGACGATGAAGAAGAGGAGGAGGAGGAGGAGGAGGAGGAGGAGGAGGAGGAGGAGGAGGAGGAGGAGGAGGAGGAGGAGAGGAGGAGGAGGAGGAGGAGGAGGAGGAGGACGAAGGGGTGGTGGCGTAGGTGATTGTGGAGGAACCTGAGGCCGAGCAGGAGGAAGTGTAGAAAGAGTAGCAGTAAAGGAAGGATGCGGAAAAGAGGAAGATGTAGGGGCCGAAGGATGATTACCAAATTCTAGAGAAATTTCATGACGCCGGCTTATCCTCTCGCCCAACCACAGAAGAAAAGGTCGACAACCAGCTCATCCTCGACTAACGCATAGCCTACAGGGCGACACCCGCCATATCCAGGCCTCCAACAGTCTGTGGCATTTAAAAATCAAAATTATGCTCAAAGAAGCAAGTAGATCGAAGTACCTGCTTGCCAATATGCTGGATCGCGGGAGTGGATAAATCGAAATGCGTTACGATAATGCCATTGGCCTGTTTCAAGGTCACCCAGCTGCACGAACAAGTCCCCCAGGATCTTGCTTATCCGACAAAGTCTCTGACGCTTATCCCTGCAACGCGAGAAGATGGATAAGTAGCCGTTGAAGTGAGAAAGTTCGCGATTAAAATTGTTGTATTAGGTGCACGTTGAATGCAGCGCGTTAAAAGTCTACTCAAGTAGTACAAGTAGGCATTAAACGATGGGTCGCCGTGATTGCAATCGGTTATATTGCGATGAATGGCGGAAACTGGTGGTTGGTGGTCCCTGACTCACGACGTTTTTTCGACTTTAAGGCCCCACATTAGAGCGTCTTCGACCATGGTTTCCAAGCGTTTTGACCGCTTTGGATCGGCAGACTGACTCCTGATTGGGGTCAGATGCTGAAAAAGTTTGCCCACGTTCTCCAACGTTTTGTGGATTAACCTAATTTTTGCATAAACACGCTAATAAAAGGCGTGAAACTACGAGGCTTTCTTCAAATTCTTCTTTCACGTAAAGCATTAGAATACACAAGCATTTGCTAAGAAATGGAGTGACGTACAAGTGGGCCGATTGCTGCGTTCCGAAAACAAGCACATTTCTCAATTGTTCTGGTAGATCATTAAAGTGACCATTTTTACTAATCTCCTGGTCTATACTCCAGCCCACTATAAACGAGGGGTGCTTTCCAGACAAGGAGAGAACCTGTCCCGTTCTGGGTGGAACGATAGCGCCGGATGGAATCGAGGAATTCGTTTCCCCGACGGTGAGATGGACATCGAGGTGATAGGAAACGGTTAGATGGATGGATTCTGCTGACCGAATGAGACAATCCCGCAAAACACACTGGAGAATGGAGCTGAACCGATAATAGCTTCTGCTTTGTGTCCTACAGTTGGGTGATAGGGTTTGCTCACGCAGACAGCTTTGTTCACTCATGAAACCGCTGCCTGGAAGAATTACGGTCTCAACATAGGTTGGTAGCTTTGACGCTGCATTCTTTAGCTGTTCCAACTTATCGGCAATCGCCTTGGTGTTGACATCAAACTGCAGATGATCCTTGGAATCATTGTTCACAATAAAAACTAGAATTCCAGACCCCAGGGTCGCCTTAAATTGGTTCTAAAACCGGGTGGAATTAAGGAAAATTGGACACGTTAAACTTACATGCATCAACAGATACTCATCGATAGCCGATTGGATGTTATCAGAAATCTGGCACTCCGCGAAAGCGACAAAGCATGTCATTCGTTTGTACGCTTCAAGAACGCCCCAGAGATTCTGTTCTCCGGAATAATCACGCATAAAGCGAAACTGTAGAACACGCGTGTGCTTTTTTAAGTCTATTAAAACGTATCAGAAAATTTCTTATAATCGACCTGAATGTCGTGGAGTAACGTAGGTGAAAAATAGTTTTAAAGTAGTGAATATATCTTCAAAATCGAAGGGCCCTCTCCATAAGCAGCTTTTATGAACCAAAGTTGCTATCGTCGCATGGCGCTGGAGCGAAGTGTCATATATAAGATCTTCATCCATGCCTGAAAATGATATGCGCCTTTTAAATATTAAAGCGGGATAAACATTGAAGATAACATTTTACGAAAAATATGATTAATCATAACCTATCATCAAGAAGGGGTCCAGAAGAAAAAATGTATGCAAGTGAGAGACTTATGGTTGAAAATATAACGTATCTAAACCACATTGAAGTGGTTGATAAGCGAAATTTCTCAGAAACCAAAAAATCAAAGTAATCGCACACATCTAACAATATAATCCTCAATCTTTATTTCCAGAA
This sequence comes from Proteocephalus fallax, assembly GCA_028672205.1. NCBI lineage: Eukaryota > Metazoa > Platyhelminthes > Cestoda > Proteocephalidea > Proteocephalidae > Proteocephalus > Proteocephalus fallax. The sequence goes on along the minus strand of JAPUBX010004044.1, from coordinate 146,253 downwards.
AGAGGGTTCGTCAAGAATAAGACAAAAAGTCCACCAATCAACGAAATGATTGCACGCACTATAAGACCATGTTTCTTAGCTATTATAAAGATCGAAAGAACCAAAAAACCACGAAATAGTATTCTTCGCCTCATGAGGAAGACGGCGCTATTTTCTACATAGGCTGGCGTAGAAGACGCAAAATGTGAGGACCTCTCAATCGGCGCACAATTGCGTGATTTGACCGCTATACTCGCTATTATAATGGCCGATCGTGAAGCGAGGACGACGACTAAGAGCATAAATCCAAGGACGATTGCCTCCACTCAGGTGACTACTCTCGACACTTCTCCTGATAGGTCTAACAACCGTTTCACACACGTCCACGAATTGACACAAACATGCATGCATAACACAATCCCAAACCATCTGTTGTCGTAAGTGAGTTCATTCTAAATAAACCCCTATGCTTCATTTATGTTTGAGAAACATAGTGTTATTTAAAACGGCTTTAAATAATATCTGCATGCAACAAAAAAACGTGAAGCGTAACAACGAGGCCGTAAATAAAATGCGTGAAAATAAAGCAAGGGAAACGAAATGAAGAAAACAAATCGAGCTGGGCTTATGAGGCAAAGATGACCTTGAAACATTGTTATAATAATAGTTGCATCTATACATTAATGTGGCCTCAACAACAATGGCTTATGATTTCTCATTAATAAACGCGATTTGAAGGCAGATATACGAATTTAACCTAGTTACAACCGGTTTTGCATTAAATTTTACGTTGTAAACTGTTTTTAAAAGTCATAAAACCCAGTCCTGTATAATTCCTGTATAATGCCTGTATAATTCCCCTTATTCTATATTTTCTCCAGTAATATTCCCCGGCCTTAAATTTTCTGACTTCTTAACCCTTCATAGACTTTTTAAAATGATCTCGTTTTCTAGTTGTCTGCATATTCTATCCATTCAAGAAATCATCGTTCAACGCCACTTCAATAATTGTTCACTAATAGCTGCTCGTATTTTAAGTGACCCCTTCCATCACCTCTATTCCAGTTTATCTGAATGTAAATCTCTTCAACCAATGCGTAGACTACACCGTTCAATACCAACAAGAACGTCGGCAGATCGCAATTCGGTCATCCTTATTTGTCCCGATTTTTAGTTTCACCAGAGCAGGTGAAACAGGAACTAAAAGACAATTTTCACATCTAATACTTGTTATACTGCCTCTATTTACTGCTGAAAGTTTTGTTTCTTCGTGACCTCACTAAAGCCACTACAATTATTATTATTCTTATTATTATTATTATTATTATTATTATTAGTCCTCTAACTCCTCAAAAACTTCTTAACGCATATCCTGCACATATTTCAACGTTTGAATATTAAAATGGCAATTCGTTTGGCCGCAAAAACGTGCTCGTGGAGAGCAACTTTCATGAGGTAGAGTTCATATTTGTTTATATTCAATTTAGTTTTGTAGGAGAACCAAAACGCACATTTCGTCTTTTACTGTCTAAAAATATATTTATTTTTGGTTCTCCCTTAACCATTGTTTCACGGATGCATATGCTGTAATCCTCTAATAAGATCGGCAAAATTCACAAGTAGACAATTTAATTTTTCGGTAAAGAACAAAAGAATAATGTGTCGAAACTAAGGAAAAGCAGAAACACCTTGCATGACGACGATAAATTGCTGTAAAACCCCTGCAAAACGGAACATCGTGTATTCATAGTGAATGCGCGCCCATTGTGCGATATGCACTATTAAGTAAACAAGTGTTGTAATTTACACCTATTCGCGAATAACGCTCCCAATGTTCACTCATTATTCAATAGAAACTGATCGAAATTACAGCCTAGACACATTTCCGGTCAGATTTAAACAACCGAAAGCACTCTATTCTGATAATTTTCACAGTTTATATATTACGACTCCCACCGAAGCAGATGTTTTTCCTGCGATGAAGCATTTACCCATGCGCATTTTAGCGGTAGTTTCAAACAAAAATCAACGAGAAAACCCGAGTCACTGATCATCCTCATAAATCGAGTTGTTATATCGGACGGTGCCTAACGCGCATTTAGATTGCACCGTTGCGCTCAAAGTGTTATATCCTTTGAAAAAATACCAAGACCGGGTGCAATACAGTGTATCAGCCATCAATAGATGTCGCATTTACCCCGAAGCTTTCAAGCGGTTACTCGGATCATGATCATTCCTACACTTTGTGGCAGCGCTAATCATTTCAAACATTGCTGCAATGCGCTGTGTGATTGTTGATCTGTGTATTGTTAATAATAATTGTTGTGGCTTTATTGAGGTCACGAGGACCAAAAATTTCAGCATAAAACAAGACAGTATAACAAGTATTAGATATGAAAATGGTCTTTTAGTTCCTGCTTCACCTGCTCCGGTGAAACTAAAAATCGGGACAAATAAGGAATGACCTGATTGCGATATGCCGCCGTTCTTGTGGGTATTGAACGGTATAGCCAACGCATTTGTCGAAGGGATTTACACATGGATAAACTTTAAAAGACGGGTGGGAGAGGTCACTTAAAATACGGGAAGCGATTAGTGAAAAACGATTGAAGTGGCGTTGAACGATGAACTCTTGGAAATGAGAGCATAGGCAGGCCACTCGAAAACGAGATTATTTTAAAAATCCTTCGGAGGGTTAAACAGTCAGAACATATAATTCCGGTCGAAATTACTGGGGACTTAACCATTAATAGAGAATAGACGAATTGTCTGTATAACCGGTATAACTCAATTAGCTAACCGAGACCTTTAATGAATGAGAACGCGTGCAGCAACGTGGAATATGATATTCTTCAAAAGTGCGGTACAATACTCAGCATAGTAAAACACAATGAACAGTTACATTGTTAAAGTTAGCAACCACCACATCCACCTGGGTGCAGCAGCTTCGATGGCATGCGATAGTCTACAGGCGATTTCAAACCCAGATGCTCGGAGCGCCGAGGTAGAGCTTGCGAGCTTTGGTCTGGAACGGATGGAGTCGTATTAGCCGGATCAGCTGGTTCAGAAGGATGGGAATCAGTAACGGGCACAGCTGGTTCATCGAATCGGATTTGATCGACATGCCGACGATGACTTGAAAAATCAGTAGCATCGAGGATAGTAACCATATGATTTCCACTTCTTCCAAGAATAACACCGCGCGACGGTCGAAAATCATTCCCTTTGAAAAAGGTGACCTTGTAGTGACCTTAAATGGTGCGTTTATTTATTCCAGACGCATGAAATCCACTGGACTGGCACCCCATTGGCTAACACACAACAGCGCATTCGGTGACCTTAACGTGGATAAATTAAGACAATATCGGCGACACTTGGCCGGCCCCCACGTTTTAACACGACACGCCCCACGTGTGTCCAGACAGGACTCGCCTGCAGCGGTCGCTAAGCGTCGCGTCTTGTCGACGTCTTCGCTTAGGTCGAGGCCTCACTATTGTTTGAATAACAAACAATATTATTCATTCCCGACCTTCGTCTTTGGCCATCGTGCCATTCTGAGTTTTTGGCCACGAAGTCTTCGAATCACCATAATTCCTCCCGATCCAAGGTATTGGAACGATGTGGTGAGTTTGCGCCCCTTGAATAACACAACCGGAATTTCACCAGTGGTTGCTTGATCAGCATATAAACCACCACATTATACTCGACAAAACGTCGGAATAGCTGAAGGAGTCTCGCGTCATGCTCATGCCTGCTGACACCATGGACAAAAATGTAATCTTGGTAAACTTCAATACCATTAAGGCCATCCAATATGCCATTAATGCAATCCTGGAAAATAGCCGGGCAACATTTAGCCCAAAAGGTAGGAAGTTGTACCAATGGTAGTGGTTGATTGTGAACAGCTCACTGGAGTCAATATGTTACGCTCCACCAATTGGTTTAGAGCCAGTTCAACAAAGTGTCGTAAGCCGAAGGCAATAATCCTCCGCTTCAAGAACATGGGATCTCCGGCAACCTCGAGTTTGACTTTGGGAATTATCATTCCACCAGTCGCTCTGGTGCACTTTTGGACCAGATCTTTCAACTCGGACTCAACTGCCGGTAATGAATAGAAACTCAGTTGGAACTTGAGCTGCTTCATGACGTTCAAACCGATAATGGCTGGACCCGTTGCCGACACCAAGAATTTGCATGGGAATCTGGTACCATCTCCGACAATAGGGATCATACATAAGCCAATTATTTCAAATGAATGACCAGTGATACCAATAATCGACTGGTCGGTCTTCTGTATATATGTCCCTGGACAAAACATCTTCAATGCATGGATCAGAATGAGCGATTTCACACTCCCGGTATCAACAATGAAGGACCACTTTTTCCCATGTGAATTCATGAGTTCCTTGGAAATATGGCGACCGCTATGACTGCTGGAACTCATCAGAGCCATGTCGGATATATTGTCGTCTGAATCGTTTGTAATCGCACAAACCTTTGATTTGCAGACCGATTTGATGTGGCCTGTTTTGCCACAGTTATGGCATTTCGCATCACGAAATTTACATTGCTCCCGTGAATGCAATTTGTCACACGAATGACAAGTATTGAATGAATTATCGGTCTTTTTTTACGATCGTTAAGCATTCGCGCGTTTTGTCTCCTAGGCATAGATCTGGAGTGAAACGCTGAATCTGGAATCTGAGACATTTTGACAACAGTCGAGACATCTAGGAACTGCTCGCACATAGCAAGACCACTCTGGAATGTGGGATTCTTGAGTGTTAGTAACTGCCTTTGCAGATTGGGATCATTGATGCCTGCTATTAAACGGTCGCGCAATTGCGTGTCTAACTGAGCTTCAAAGCTACATTTTTCTGCTTGAGTCTGCAGTACAAGGATAAAGTCACGGATATTCTGATCGGATCTTCGCATGAGAGTATGGAATATGCTTCGTTCAGCAGCCTCAAAAGCTTTAGTCTGAACATGCTGAACAATAGCTTCATGAATCTTGGCGAGTGGCATTTTAATGAGAATCTCCGGATAAACGAAGTTCTTCACCAGAGCATAAGCGTCTTTACCAAAAGCGTTCAGAAAATAAGCCGCTTTCTTTTCTTCAGCGAGATTATCTTGGGTGATAGCCCAAATTTCGAAACGCTCAATGTAGTCCGAGACTTCTCGGCAAGTTGCATTAACTGATAAGGATTCCAGGTTCGTTTTTGACATAGTTGCGACGGCAAATGTGATAGGGTTGTATGGAGGGTTCAATTAACCCTTAATAGAGAATAGACGAATTGTCTGCATAACCGGTATAACTCAACTAGCTACCCGAGACCTTTAATGAATGAGAACACCACGTGCAGCAACGTGGAATATAATATTCTTCAAAAGTGCGGTACAATACTCAGCATAGTAAAACACAATGAACAGTTACATTGTTAAAGTTAGCAACCACCACAAATATACAATAAGGGGAATTATACAGGCATGGACAAAGTTTTGTATACTGAACGAGCTTAAACCAAGTCTCCTGAACCGGAATTTTGATGCATTCAACAGAAGGACATTCTCCGAAGACCACTCGAGTACCTCAGTGACTGCCTGCCCGAGCTGTTGATAATCAACATTCTTCTTGCAGATAAGTCGTCCGCGCATTTTATTCGTGTCACGTCGTTAGAGGACCGAAGGCTAGACGTGTAATAGTGAAAAAGGAATGGAGATAGCACAGCGTCTTGTAGTACACCGCAGTTATTTGGCAAGGAGGTGCTAGTGTCCGTGTTTGATTAAACGCTAAACTAACGAGGTATAAAAATTTAATTGATTCATATAGAATCAACAATGACTAAACGATTTTTTCTTAATAAGCGGTCGCTACCGATGTTATACGAAGTTGGCGAAACGGTCTCCTGCTTTAAAAAAAACCCAATGACTATGTGACGAATAGAAAAGTTGCATTCAAAACATGGGTTTGTGCCTATCAAACTGTCATCCATATTAACAATGTTAATGTAGACGAATGCGCCAAATTAATTGTCTAAAACCTCAAATTCGAAGAAAACGTTTCGTTATTTTCTTCGACTACACAATATGTAGTAATTAGTCAGCATTAAACCATCTTATCGTAGGATTGAAAAATGATATCCTCATGGTATCAAATTCCCATGGGTCATTATGCCTATAAATAAAGCGTGAATTTCGAGTATTATATTGTCGTCTTCCCAAGAAACGTTTTTTTGTTTCAGCGGCTTTTATAAGCCTTTCTGGCAACCTGACCTAGCTTCTTTTTTACTCAACCTTGTCCTCCTGCCACTTAAAGACACCATAAACTTACGCTGAAGTTTAAAAAATACATTGATCCTGGTTTTTTTGAAAAAAATAGAGTTGCGTATTTGATGTGAGCCATGCCTATAGGAGAACGAATTTTAATCCTGTGATAAATGAAACTAAAAAGAAGAAGAAGAAGAAGAAGAAGAAGAAGACGAAGAAGACATAGCACTTTGGGGCAAACGTCAGTTATCGGGCATTGAAAAAGAGGCTCGAACTTTTTGACGTCGGTTGCAGAAATAACATTGAAGCCAGCTTATGCGCCATTCCTCAAACCCGTCTTCGTACAAATGGGATAAGGCACGCGAGATAGTTTTGAAGTCTAAGAATACCACTAATACGACTGCTACCAATACTACTGCTACTACTGCCACAACAAGAACCATTACTACTACTGCTGCCACTAGTACTACTGCTAATACTACTACAACTACTAATACTACTAGAACTATTTTATTATCCCTTTTTACTACCTATTTGAATTACTAATTGTCCCCTATTACTTAATTCATAATTAATTATAGATATGGAATCTATTGATTGCGATGAACCTATCATTGGCATCGACTTACAAGCCCTAACCGGTTGTGACGGACTAAAAGAACCGACTATAACTCGGTTTCTCACGTTTTATCTTGCCCGATAAAACCAGCTCTTGATTAGGCCGTCCAATATTTTTTAAACTCTCATCTCTAGGAACTGTTTCATGTCCTACTCAACTTCCGGGCCAGGAAAATAGTACAGGCATAATGTCGAACAAATGCCAGAACGACATAGTAAATGGACATTTGAGCATACTTCGTTTAATATACTCCTATATTTACCCGGTAACAGACGCATCTTCGTATGTGGACTTCATTTAGCCCCACCACATACCCTCCTCCTCCACCGAACTGGCTAATTTTAGATATCTTCAACTCCCACGAGCGTCGGAGATTCTGTCATGGTAGAAGCCGATGTTATCGTCATTCCTTCCTTTCTCCCATCTTTCCTCTCTTGCAGCATCACTTCGCCCCCGCTGCGATTTTATCTCTCTCTCCACTACCTACCCCCCCCCCGATTCAAAGAGTTGAGCGGATTACCAGGACCCCATTCAAGTGCCTGATTTCTAATTCCTCCATCAAACTGACTGCTCCAGGGTAGGGGACAATCTACTTAACAGTTCGTCTTTTCGGGAGATACGACACAATAGACCGAAAAACAATGATAAAAAAATAGTATTTATAATAAAGCATAAATAACTGAATAATAATAGTCGTTTGTTCTGATTGTCACAAACTGTTATACCCTATAAAAAAAAGTTCACCACCAACCGGAAGACATTGAAAGAGAAGATAACACACCTGAGCAGTCTCATTTATTAACGGGCGTGATTTGGCATTTATACGGTGATTGGTCAGTTGGCCAATCAGAGGTAGTTCGAGGAATGAGTCACTCAATCGATTCGATTGTGACATCACAGAATGTTTACAGAATGGGTGTGACAAGCGATGTGGCAACCTTTTAACGCGAAATGGGTGTGTCTGCGCGTTACGCTAATTAAAGAATTGAATTAATTCAATAACGGTTTCTTGGGGAACGAAAATAGTTCCTCAACACAAACACACCAGTTTTCAGCCTACAATTTAGCTAATCAGTTAAGTATTGCGCGCAAATAATGGCTCATTGAAATAACGAATTACAGTAAGAATGGGTGTGGAAATGTAAGGGCAACGAAACGAATTATGGGAGAAATGTTCCTGGGTGGCGTGTGTGAAATGTGCCACCTTCTGTCTTCTTTTTCTCAGTCCGCCGTTTCCGGTGAATCCGCATTTTGCCGATTCCCGACGCCAACGCAATTACGGATTTAGTGATTTATCGATTCATTTTCAGCGGCTGGCCACTCCTCGACAGCACATTAAAACCTCCTCCATCTTACGCTTTCTCGCTGTTCCCATATTCTAGACCGTATTCGTGTTGATCACTTCGTCCTAGCTGAAGACCGCGCCATTCCATGAAGAGTTTTGGAAATGAGCGATCCATTTATCGATGGAGGAAACCCTGCATTGTTTTATCATCGGAAAAAGTTATTAAACGGTTACTCGCTTGCACCATTAGCGGTCTTGCGGTCGGACTGTACCACGGTCAGAAGACGACAGCCAGTCAAAATCACGCTATCCCCACCTCCTTATCACTTGCCATGCGGCCAATTTTTAATTTTTCCGCGTGGCCATCTCCAACCGGGGATGAGAGCAGGCTTAAGGGATGCAATTTTCATCGAGGTTCTTTGGAATATTATTCACAGACGCGGCGTCGTGCCACCGCAAGAGGAGATGGAAGATGCTGCCGCCTCCGCGGATGCTGCATCATCCAACACTCAACCAATCCAGAGGCTGCCACGGTTGCAACCCGTTCGGGGTATTAAAGTCCGGAAGATGCCCAGAGGATTTCCGCCACCAACCAGCATCTCCGAGTCGAAAAGATTTAGGATACCAACCGCTGTCCAATCGTTACGCGTTAGGGGGTACCCCCATGCTGTTTTTTTGTTTTTTTTTTAATTTCACCAACCGAAATCAAAATGGCATCAATGAGATCAATTAAGTAATATCGTGATAACTTTCGCATCCAAATCCAAAAAATGTGAAGCACAAGTAAAGGTTTAAACCGCGTTGCTGCATAAATAATAAATAATTTAGCTAAATAACACACCCTCATAATAATAATAACAAGCGTTTTATTAATGTCACAAGGATTCTGCATAAAAAATTGCATAATTAACAATCACGAATGCTATCTTTTAGTTCCTGCTTCACCTGCTCCGTTGAAACTAAAAATCAGGACAAATAAGGAATGACCGAATTGCGATATGACGCCATTTTGTGTGCATTGAACGGCATTGCCTACGCATAAGTCGAAGAGATTTACATTTAGACAAACTTGGCAAGAGGGGATGGGAGGGGTCAGTATTGTACAACTAGTTAAGTGGCGTTGAACGATGATCTCTTGAATAGAGCATTCAAAAAGTTGAATTTTGTAAACATGGAGGAAGGTCCTGACTCCAAGTCGTGGCGACCTGAGAACCAGAGACAATGGCATTTACCGAAGACGCATCGAAACGATCACTCCAATATAACCGACTGATGAAAATAACGCCGATGGACTCTGTATTTTGAGCTCGGAGCGATATAACAGACTAAATCGATGGTCGGCGTGTCAACATCTGCTAATGCCGTCGACTCTGTGTCCTTGTTCGTCGGTTCAGGATACTTGGCTTAAGCTCTAGCCACATAAAAACATTTGTCCATGCCTGTATAATTCCCCTCATTGTATATTGTTCTCCAATAATTTTCCGCGGCCTTAAATGTTCTGACTTTTCAACACTTCATAGCCTTTTTAAAATAATCTCGTTTTCTAGTGGTCTGCCTATTCTCTATTCAAGAAATCCTCGTTCAACGCCACTTCAATAATTGTTCACTAATCGCTGCTCATATTTTAAGTGACCCCTCCCATCCCCTCTATCCCAGTTTATCTAATAATAATAATAATAATATTCGCTTTATTAAGGTCACGAGGACCAAAACTTTCAGCATTAAAATTTACAATAAACAAACATGTTACAGGACGTAACGATTATACGTAGAAAATGCAGAATAAGTTGAGAAGAATAAAAGAAGTAACATCGAGGTAAATTTACAAGAAAGGTCAATTTAACCCACGAAGTATATAAAGTTTGTCAAACGGGAAATGGCGGCCATTGAAAGGCCCCATCCATAAATGTAAATATCTTCGACCAATGCGTAGACTATACCGTTCAATACCAACAAGAACGTCGGCATATCGCAATTCGGTCATTCCTTATTTGTCCCGATTTTTAGTTTCACCAGAGCAGGTGAAACAGGAACTAAAAGACCATTTTCACATCTAATACTTGTCATATTGCCTATTTTTACTGCTGAAAGTTTTGGTCCTCGTGACCTCAATAGAGCCACTTCAATTAATTATTATTATTATCTGCTGTCAGGGTAAACCTAATGGATGCGTTCAGAAGAGGGCTCACTTCTACTAGGCAGCAACGTTTGCGACCTGGCCAAATAAGACTTAAGAAATACCTATTTTGATGCGGTCTGCAAGAGGACAGTCAATGAAGGCTACTCGACTGCCCGATTGACGGCCCGGTCACAGCGAATCCAGCGAAAATAAACGTAATAACTTCACCCCCCTTCCCTAAACCCTTTAGCGCCTTTCCAATCTCATCGAAACGGTTGACCTGAAGGCATTTATTGTCTAGAACCGTCTATAATATAGACCATCAGAAAACATTATCTCATCGACATCCAAACTGAAATCGTTTGATGAAAAACTGACGCTATGGAAAAGCAAAGTTTCGAAGGGTATTTTTGAATGCTTCCCTTCCGTCAACGAATCTCAGTTGAAGGGCAAAGTCGCTGATGACATCATGTCCACACTGACAAGTCTTCAATTAGCAATTCACCATTATTTTCCATCACTCAATATCGACGAATATGACTGGGTGATCAACCCGTTTGGAAGCAACGAGACATCAAATCTTTCGTGTGAAGAGGAAGAAGAGCTGATCGAGTTGAGAAATGACAAATTCCATCGACTGGGATTCGCCGGAAAAAGCCCAACCATCGCATTAAAAATTTAAACGTTGAAAATAAAGTTTAACCAAAATAATTTTCTTTTATTACTTAAGGTGTGTCGGAAAACTTTTCAGATATCCCAAGTGTGTCGCAAGTGAAAAAAGGTTGAGAACCACTGGTCTATATGACAAAAAACACTCTCGAGAACACAACTGAACGCTACTCATGTGCATTCAATAATAATAATAATAATAATAATAATAATAGTATTCGCTTTATTCAGGTCACGAGGACCAAAACTTTCAGCATTAAAATGTACAATAAACAAACATGTTACAGGACGTAACGATTATACGTAGAAAATGCAGAATAAGTTAAGAAGAATAAAAGAAGTAACGTCGTGGTAAATTTGCAAGAAAGGCCAATTTAACCCACGAAGTATATAAAGTTTGGCAAACGGGAAATGGCGGTCATCGAAAGGCCCTATCCAAAACGCGCGCCAACATCGATTGCGCCGGTAAATTAATATAAACAATACTAATGTGTAGTAATCTTAAAAAAATAGTAATGCATGCAGTGGATGGTGAATTTTCGGAGTGTATCCTCGAACAGAAACTCTTTTATACAATGTGTATCTCCCCTTTAAAACAATGGGTTACTATTACTCCGCGATTGCTGTACAAAACTGATATACGCTGTTTGCTTTAAAATGCGAAAGCAATCCCGAATTCTAAAAAGCATAAAATAAACATTAGTTTTTTTCCATGATTTCAGATCTCGGTCACGACCTTAACCCGATGCTGTGGCGTCCTCATTGAAGCCACGTAGGCCCTAATTTACATATCTCGACTTGATCCCGTTTCGGCCATGCCCACCCCCCCTCCATTTCAAATGCGCAGTCAGTGGAGCAAACAGCCAATAGGGAGGTCAGGATCTCACGGAACTACCAATAAAAGACCTTCGCTCAAAACTGCCGGAGACCAGAGAATCGTCATCATGCAAGGACAGACCCGCTTCACCAAACCCACCTTCTCCTCCTCTTCCTACGCATCGCCCTGGAGAATTCTCGTAACGACTGTCGTCGTATTAACACTGCTCGGTCTCCAGCCTTTCAGATGTTCTGCAGATCCTCTCTCCGTGGAGCATCTTGTGAGAAAAGGCAGAAATTTTCAGGATCTCTGTGAGTCCAAGTGTTGCTTTTCGGAACCCCGATGTCAGAAACAGTCAACACCACTGCATTGTGTTCATAATTCGAAAGTGCTCCCCAACGCTGCCACTAATGTTACTATAAATAATGCACTGGCTAAGAATGCTGATCAAATATATAGGCATAATTGATCGAAATTCGTCTTTGACACCGGGTCAAGTAAGGAATGATCGACGCAGATTATCCTTGACGATGACTGTGGATTGAATTGGGATATTGAGACCAAATACAGGGCATCTGGAAGCGCGTACGTGGGGAAAACTGCTATGTATAATTAATTATTTATAAATTATAGGACCTCTTCTATGTATCAATAAATCAATGATAATTTACCATTAAAAAAGGGTGTTTACATTTAATTTTAAAAAACGCACAGTTGAAAGACGTTGTACAACGAGGCTATTCAGCGATTCGAAGGGCTGATCTTATCACCGGGGAATGGTTGAGCTGTTCACTGAGATTTTATATTTTATATGGTATTATAATTATAGTTACAATAATAGTACTCGCTTGATTAAGGTCACGATAACCGAAACTTTTACCAATTAAATTTCGAATAAATAATCCAATTTATGAATGTCGATTTTACCTAGAGACACGGGATTGATTGTCGTCTTTTTTGCCATTTTTTCGCATTTGTTTCGCTATTGCGAGGCCTGTCTATTTTTGCCTATTGGACCATAATAACAAAGTATTTTTTTTCTTAAATGATACTTACACAAAGACGTCTTCTCAAGCCCCAATCTGCATTGTCATTTGTTTAGTCGAGAAAAACAACGATTAAACATTATCTAGATGGAGACTGCAGTCGTGGCTTTTGTTGAATTGCGCATTTTGAGTTGGAGATGATCAAACATTTTGTTGTTGTTGTTGTTTTTGTTGTTTACTTTAATTATTTTCTATTCCGTAGATCGCTATATGCAGCAACAATACATGATATGTCTCAAGTGTCCAAACTGCCCATGTGGACGAAGTGAGTGTCATTGTGGTCATTTGATGATAACGACCACTTCAAATCGAAAAACTGCAACGGCCACACCCAAAATTCATGCCATGTGGTGATGGGTGTTCTTCACTTTCGAACAGGAATGCTAAATTACAGTTTCCTCGATAGATAACCCCACTGGGGTGAGGACAATCCACAAAAAAGGGGCTTCTATAACCGTGTTTAGGGTCATAGTGTAGCTTATTCCGTGGAGTTGTAGATTTCATCAATCGATATAATGGATTTAAATCGAATGGTCCAATGAGAGACAACCACGGGAAAACACAAGTGATTGTCATCTGACTGTTCATCTTTCACATAAACGTCACCCGAACTAATGTTTTAGACCATCTTTGGGATGCTGATCTCCCATTGCTAAATACGTTAGAATAGTAAATCTAGGTTACCTTGACATTTGATTGGCTACCTGATACAATCAGGGTTGTTTGGCTTGTTTTAAATCAATCCAAAAAGTGCGCCAACCTGACAAAAGTGGCTTCTAGAGTGGTTTGTCTAACTGGAAACCAATACCTATCTAGTCCATGAAAAAAATCTTTTTAAATCTTTTGTTTTTTTCAGTTTTTAACGTCGACCGCCGTTCCTCCAAGTCTGCAGGATCCGAGAAATTCATGATATCCCATCAACAACCATCAGAAAATCTACACGTCATTGGTCCCAGTCAATTGGAACAAGATTTGTTGGATTATTATTGATGCTCATGTTATTGATGGTGTCGGTTACGATGCTGGTTGTGGTGTTTTGGGTCCACAAATTGGAACAATAATTAAATCGTTACTTATTTTCCTTTGTTGACAACATGGCAGATTTGGCGTGTGCTACTTATTATATATAAGTAGTATACCAATATAGTAATGTAAATGGAAATTTAAAACTGTTGAGAAATAAGCAGGTAATAAAAATTATTAGAATTAGTAAATTGTATATGACCACAGAAACCATGCAGAATTGTTGGTTGCAAATTTGTGGCACTCAGTTTTGTTGATGGACAAACCACAGTGGTCTTCCATTCAATCGATATCTAAGAGCCTAATTTAGATGATCCATAAGAGACTAACCATTGCAGTTTGTTTGCAATATTCAGGGGCACGTTGTAAATACCATATTTATTTAGACTTTTATGACCTAAAAATCATCCAAAACAATTTGATCAAGATCGAAATTAAATTTCCTCAGCCACTTCTGTTTTTTAAAACATCAGTCTACTTATTATTGTTTAGTAGCAAGTCTCTAAAAACCAGTTGTCACCATTGCAACGGCTATCGTTTTACATTTCAGCCAATCGTGTAAATTCAGCACTTGATTGGTTAATTTTTCGTGCAATAAGAATGTGGCCGATAAATATGATAATAATCACCCTAGCGCTACAATCTTGGTGACAGCGTGAATGGGGCTTATTTCTAAATCACTGCTCTACTTAATGTTGTTCCCAACAAGGTAAGTTGACTGCACCATGTTTTAGGCTAAATTTGCGCGTTTGAAATTCATTTTTCTTCCAATTAGGATAAGCATTCGTATAATAACTATACACTTTAGTTGAATTCTTCAAACCGTCCAACATGCGCAATTAAATTCCCCTTACTTTCTGGATTGTTTTTTCCATAGTGACTTAAAATCTTCCGGAGCAGGTTGCTCTGAGACGCTTAAACCTTCACCAATCTACGATTAATGTTCCGTCGGATATTATCAGTTCGAACAAATCATTTTCCAAAAATGTTTGCCCTTTTAACTCCATTCCTGGTGAATCACATTTCGCGTGATGCTTATTTCGTCCAAATATATTTATTTTAATTTGGGCATTTTTCGCAACAGCTCTTAAAATGTGTATACTTGGTTTTGCCTCCATTTTTGCTATCAGTTCAACTAAATAAAATTTTCAAATCACCATCCGAAACAGAATCTCCTATTTCACGCAAATAAACTTACATCATTGTCCTGAAATTCCACCATTCCGTGTCGAAAAATGCATCGTATTCAGCTGATTTGAAAGTGCTTCTGCACAACTGACTCTATTTAATGGACCAATTGAAGTTAAAATCTTTATTTTTACGATTCCGGGTGTGGAATATATTTCCCCACAAGTGCGGACGTTTTCACGAGAGGCGTTAGATGCCTATCGACATATGATGTGGTACCTTAACCTTTTTGGCGTTAAATTAACCTACTACGGGATAAACCGCCTTCATGTGTGTCTCCATGTCGTTTCATGAGAATAAAACACCGACGACGGCGTCAATAGCAGGGCAACCCGAATAAGAGGCGAAAATGGCGGCTGTATAGTTTAACATTTAGACAACACCTGAGCCACAAGTGGATGCCCAGACGATGCAGGCGGTTTCCACTACCACCTCGTCTCCAATTTGCTAGATTACAGGCAAACACAGTTACGCCCGGCTAATTCTTTGGTGAAGTGTGCCAGGAGTCGATCCCGGTGTCACTGAGTATACACGCCACTGCGCCATTGGACGCCGTAAATATGCCGCCACTCACCTTGACGCTCCATGGAGGTTGCTACGCTACGTCGTCCAGACAAACGATAAAGGAACTAAAAAAATGTATCATGTTTACAATAGCATCGTCTCAGCGCACAAGGTCGTCGCAGCATGAACCAGGAGGGCCCAGTTAACGCAAAACAACGACTCCCGGAATATTCTAAGAAATGTTTAACGCAGTCACATTGTGTGTTGTACTTTCAACTGGTTAACGCCCACGATTGGAATGAAAGCAAACAAAGAAGAAGAAGAAGAAGAAACTGTGGTCTTTAGATAACTAACCACGGAGAAAAATTAGTGGTTTTTCATTGCGCTAAATGCGATCAATCGATTAATGGACATACGTTGAAGGCCCTCTGTAAATTATTCCCGCGATTGGGTTTGTATGGGCACAATTATTAGGTTTCGTTGGCAACTGCTGACCCAGAGGTAGAAGAATGGGAGATTTTGTCTTCAATACAAACATCGAATTAACTGACACTTGTAGCGTCACCAATAATTGATCTTACTTTTTCCGCTGTGTCTGACTATCCAGCAGAAAAATGGGCTTTCATATCTTCTTTTTGATTGTAATGAATCGCTTCCTAGGACGTCAGGACAACCAGCAGCAATGCCACGTGGTAACTGTCATTCAATCGATTTTTCGAATTAAAAATCGATCCTGTAGATCCTCACTCGTTTTACGCGCATTAATCTCTCAAGATATAGGAAATATTAAAAATAAATCATTCCGTATTAACGCTCTTTGTTGAATTGTAATCCCGTTTCTACAGAATCGCATAATAACTTCCAATTTTCCGTTTTATTTGATCGCATTCGAAATCACAGCACGTCGATTTCGATGTTTTAAACAATCTTGGGCTGATGTGCAAATACCGTTTTAATTAGTGTCTGTCTTGAAAGTTTCATATTGGGGATAACAGCTACACAAACAGCTGTTAAGCCCTGTTAAGCGCGAAAATATTTGGATATTAGTTTGATTTAATTGCTTGCATTAGGCCACATGGACACGTAGATTTTTAATATTTATTTACATTAAACATAAAATGTGATTCTTGGAACGAAATCGGATATAACCTACGCACACTGCAATCCTAGGCTGACAGCGCTTTTGACCCAATAATTTTCCGTGTCGAACTACGAATGACACTGACCGTTTATAAATTTCCAGCTAGCATATCTTGACAAGGAACGCCTATGGGTGTTCTACGTGTGATAATGGGTGCGTTATTTAAATTCTTTGCCCAATACACGTGTGGCCAATGTCGTGATTCGTGGAATTAGACATTCCTAACTGTAAATCAAGGCGTAGACGGGTTTTCCTGGTACAGGTAATTTATAAGAACTCGCCAAACGCGGGGAAATTATCTCTGCACACATGGTGGGAAAATTGAATGCGTAGATAGGTTGTTCCGACCAACCTGTTACCTCCGAGTTCATCATGAGGTCGCGTTAAATTAACGCCGAAATGACAATTTGAACACACTCTACCGTAGCTAAAATCGGTAAAATGGAGGTTGTTATGTTAATAAGATGCATATTGTGATACTATTGTAGTCAGGATTTTACTAATTATGTTGGATGTTGCTAAGAATCATACATATGTGAGGTGCTGTGTCGTCGTAAGTAATCATTCTGACCGGACTAGAACCAGTTGAAACAGGTTGATTAGAAAATTTTAGATTATTGATGGAAATTTTCGGCATAGAATTAATATTCTTCTGCTCCGGGTTAGAATAGCATTTGTCAACTTGGAATTGGACGAATTGGACTTACATGCGCTCCTTGCGTCTAACCGGAGTAGCATTGACGCTTTTTAGAGTCGTTGACCCCATGTTTTGTCGAAATCACATCCAATTTAGTATTCGCGCACCCAAATTACTCTTGGTTTCACGTATAAATCACGTTCCACCAAAAACAGACAACGCGATTAAATTATTTTTTTTAAAGACCGATAATCTTGTTTGCCACAGCTTTTCTAATGCAACTCATTGCACTGGAAAGCATAAATCGACAATAATTCTGGTACTTTTTTATTATTATTAAGGCAAACTTGTATATAATAATCTAACCTTTGGCCCTTGAATTCGACATGCGGCGTCAGCCATCTGCTAAACTAAACTTAGTTTCGTTTGAGCATGTATTGCAAATACTTAATTAGCGAACCCCCCCCCCATTTAAATCGACACATCGACACTATTGTCCGATTGAGTCACCCACTCACATGCACGCTCGAACACGCACCCGCGCGTCCGACCACTCATGCGGTCGTATTTGTCAAGGTCAGATGTGTGCGTACAGCACGCGCGTCAGCCGGCCCACACTGCACTCCTAGCTCCATTTTTGAGCACGATTTGTCGGACTTTACACCCATCGTCGCTGTCCTGGGTAAGCCTTTCGATGTGCCTCAATACTTGCACGCATCCTGCATTTGTGGGTCGCAGCTGTTTCTTTTAAACGAGATGCCCGTTAGGATATGGTTTGTGTGTTTTTTTTGTCAAAATAAATAGCCATTTTACGCTACCTTTAACGTGAACTGGCTATGGCATTTTTGATCTGTATAATTCGGTGAAAATACCCATAGTGTGTGTGTGTGTGTGTGTGTTTAAACGCCATGTTTTGATGACAAGTTTCAAAATTCGACGCCACCAGACAACGCTACTCTGACAATTGTTTTAATTGTGCCATTGGGGTTCCGGTTATCGGTCTGTCGCTTTATTCCTTCGGAGTAGTATTTGGACCTGCGTGAGACAATGTGTTAATTATTAACATTCATTGTTTGAATTTGTTTGTACCTCGCGTGACTCCGGCCTATGCGATGGGAAACACGTACGCATCCTGTCGGAAAGTTGCCCGAACGACAAACCCCTGCCGTCCTAATTGAGAACAATTAGGACAAGCGCGGTGACTGAGGGAATATGCTAATTGAAGTGCTGATTTGTGAGACGTTTTTGCACATGGACCAAACCAACACCGCTCCCCTCATTCGTCTAGCACCCCCCGTTTTGACCCCAACCACATATTTACAGACCCACAGGCCAATTCTACGGCATAAGACTCGCTGTGGGTAGGTAGGACAGCCCACACTGCACTCTAATCAATCTCCCGCGAAACCTTTCGAGCTCACTTCAATAATGGATGAAATTAGCTTGACTCCTCGAGTAGAGCCGTCTTCTGTCATTGCATGACCATTTCGTCCACGAAAAGCGTCCGGTTCGGTCCCACGAACCGAAAAGATTAAGGAGTGCGGAGATTGGCAGCTGCATCGACCGCAATTCAACAGCCTACCCGATTTCCACGTGTAGAGCCGTCTGTAGGTTGAGTGTTGGATGATGAGGCAGCAGCAGCAGCAGCAACTGCGATTGCCACTTCCACGCCCTCTTCGGGTGGGGGCACTGCAAGAGACGCCTCCAGCGGTACAATATTCCCAAGAATAAAAATGTTAAGTTGAAAAAAAGTACTGGCTATCGTAACTTTTAACCTACTGAAACCACTAGCGACGGCCGTGTCCCATTCACTCGGGTTTTGTGAAGATTCATGTGTTATTAAAAACTCACGAACCGGTTTGCAGCCTCTCTATGAACTATTCTAGTGGCTGACAGGCGGTAGTCATAAAGAACTGGTCAGGAAAAGAGTCGTTTAAATCCATCTTTTGCCGTTTAAGTGGGGTGGTAGTTTTCCACCAAAAAACAGAAATGTTGACCCTTTTTGTAGCCTCGCGGCAAAATGGTTTGATCGGTTTAATCTTTGAAAAAACAGACGTTTAATGTTAAATTTAGTTCAATAAATTCCCTCTCCTTCGTTTTCCAAAACGGTTTGACAGTGTGTTGTGGTGGCCTTGCCTTGGTGGACGAGAGAGTCTTCCACGACCGCTGGGAGACAACCCCAACTTTGAGGCGTCTGGCGTAATCTAAACGAAGCACACGGTACCATCTGCTGGTGAAACATTGAACCGATAGATTTAACGGAGTTGTTTGGTAAAATTCAAAGCTCCACGGCTCCGGAGGTTTGCGTGTTGCATTTGTCCAGATTATCTTTCAAATAAATAGATGTCGTATCACCGCGAGGTTTGTCCCATCTATCATTACTAATGTGTCCATAAACACCACGGCAGTCGATTTAGGGCGACCACTTAATCGTCCTTCTAAATGTGACTAATAATCGGAAATCAAATTTTCACTAATCATCTACAGTGTGCTAATAGAACCGGTTTAAGGTCGACTAAAGAGCCGGCGATGCATTTGAACGCAGGTTTAACATAAAAACGTGGAAGGTTCCCATACAACGAACTGTTATTTCAGCTCATACACAAGTCTGGACGTCTGTTGGGTGGTTGCATCCGGAATTTAGTAACCGGATTGTGGCCCATCTCTGTTGTCCGTTAAGTGTGGATGGTGTCGCTACGTGTAAAATCGTCCCAAGAATCGTCACGAAAATGTCGGCTTCAGATAGTCGCTCGAAAAAGGAGATTTCGCTGATGCGATTAGTCAAGCTCATGGTTGTTGTTCACTGCGCCAACCTACCCACAATTTATGGGTTGTTCATCCTAGACATGCCTCAGCGAAACGTCCCAACTGCACACGCCTAGATGCCTCTGCTGTCGGGAGATTATGCGGCCACATACACGCGCTCACACCGAGAACATTCTACTTTGGCCGCACGACAATGTGTCTCTTTTTTATAAAACGAAACCCAACCGTTACATCCCCTCAGTGAATTCCCCAAGCGAGCGGACGAACAAGCGTGTACACACACTCTGAGCTGGAACCTTTTTTCGCAACAGCTTTAAAGCCCCCAGATTCCCCCTCAAAACCGCCCGCTCCCTCCCCCACCTACGAAACCGCTATTTTCCATAAACCAACTGGGACATCTTTGTCAAAGGTTTGCTTGAGTGAGAGAGAGAGAAAGGCTGTAAAAAAAGCCCAACGTGGCGGCTCGGCCTTCCCCCTCAACTCCAACAACCAATTAGGAGGCGTTAAAAAAGGCGAGACCCCGGGAATGGGTCTACAAAAAGAGGTCCCAGTTGATGACTTTGTTGTTTTCGTCGTCGTCGTCGTTTAAACTCGTTAAAATTAGGAACAACACGCAGTCCTGCAGTAACGCGTTTGGCTACGAGTCGATAAAAATCGATATTTTTTTCCCTTCAAACCTTCCACCTCAACTACTAAACTCCGAGTCCCCCATGTCGTTATTTTTGTACGTATCTGTCCTTCTTTTTGTGAGTAACCCTCCTCATTTTTTTAAATCTCACATTAAGATAACTCGATGCTGGTGACTCAATAGCGGCCTCGGCTTTGTCTTTGATTTATTGGAGCGCATGGTTGTTCGAGATTGTCGAATTGCACGCAGATTGGCTACCTTCCGGGTTTGCATTGGTTAAAACAAACTTTCTCATGCGTCATAATTATTTCGATGCATTTTTCCCATCCGCGTACTTATTTAAATCTTCCGGACGGCCCTTTTTTCATCACAGACCTCGGCAGGTCATCCTGTCGATTCCACTCTGGCGCCAGCCATGCCTCGCTTTAAATCAGATTAGACCATACTTGAGCACTGTGGGCTAAAATTCTCGGCGCACGCAAATTAGTGCCGGCGCCGTAGACTGCCCAGTGTCTCTCCATCTTACTCCCCAACCCACCCACCCCCCACACCCCCACCGCCCTCATCGTTCCTTAATAAGTAATGGCATCTTAAGAAGAACTAAATAAGCCGACAACTGACATATTTTTCTTGACAACGGCTGAGATGTCGAGGGAGGACGAGGTGGAGGTGGGGGAGGCGGTGTCGGTGTCCGCTTTTTCAGGAGATATTTGGAACAATTACTTTCGGGCCATTTTGGCAGACTAGTATGACGTTGGGTTTTTTTATAAATTTTGGTGGTATCGTGCTTTAGGATTTCGAGGTTTCGCTTTTACACAACCGCGTGTTGGGGATGTGCGTAAGTATTGTAAACATCCGTTATGCCAGCGACCCCGATTCATACTGCCGCAAGGGCCTCTTTGGCGACGAGTTCAGGACGGGTCCATTTGTGGACCCATAACCACCTGTTCCTCGAGGAGGTGGGATTAGATATATCTTTGATACGGGATTGGCCAAACTACCCTGTTTTGACTGGTGAGGCTGACATTACTAAAAAACAGTCGGATGAGCTGGCAATTTGCGTGTTGTCACTGACTACAATTGTGATAGGTCGTTTTTGGAAGGGGGGACTCGACAGTTGCTAGGGGGAGGTGTTCGACGTTTAGCCACTAGGAAACGGCAACCAATTAACTTACTTATCCATCTGAAGGAAACACATATTAGGTATTTGTTCAACCTCTGTAAATACCTCATGCCAATTTCGTTAAGTGGCTCTTCGTGGTATTTTACAACCCCATTTTCTGCAAGTCGCGTTGCTCGTTATACCATTAGGTGTCGATTGGTGCAA
Organism: Proteocephalus fallax; assembly: GCA_028672205.1. Lineage (NCBI taxonomy): Eukaryota > Metazoa > Platyhelminthes > Cestoda > Proteocephalidea > Proteocephalidae > Proteocephalus > Proteocephalus fallax. The sequence goes on along the minus strand of JAPUBX010004044.1, from coordinate 124,238 downwards.
TTATGTGTGCCATTTGGCACATTTTTCCTCTAAACCACTGCGTTGTCCGACCGTTTGCGGTGGCCAAACGTCAATAGCGCCTTGTTCCCAGAACTCGTCATGCAGTTGCCATTTACGTCGCCGCCTAATCAATCAACGCAGTCAACCTCTACTCTTGAATAATAAATCCCTTTTTTCCTGAGAGATGTTGCCGTCTCCTAATACTGATGCCTCGAGGCAAATGGACGGCATTGCGAGTTAGTCGACGTTTTATGGAATACAGATTTCGCATGCCCACCAACCTCTCTGAAGCGTAGAACTTCTATTCTCCGCAATGGCACACACTTCTGCTTTTGTACGGCCTTCTCCTGAGTGCGTCACGTCACCTTTGACCTCGAGGAAACTTCCAGTCATTGCCCAATCACGCACGCCCTGCAAGTCTGCTGAAATCCACGCGTGTTTCTAGAACATAGACGACTTTACGACCGCTCAGTCGGAATCTGGCCACAAAGGACGGGGGTGGGTGGGGGTGGGGGGACTGGAGATTCACAGAGAGTTTGAGTTCCCGGGTATCCACACCTGGTTTTCCGCTTGTCGACCCCGGTGTAACCAGAGAAGCCACTTCGAGCCACCTATGTGACAGTTGAGTCTGCTATCGGGAGACCCAATACCTGGGAATCACCACGAATAGGGTGTGTGTGAAAATACCACCCACGGTCAATGGTACTACCGTTCAGTAGTACCCCCATATGGCCAAACTTGGACCGGTCCTTTAAATTTGTTGCGGATAACTTGAATTCGAATGTTAAACAGGCATTTAGAGGCGTTGATTAATGTGTTTTACTTAAACAATTTTTCTGTCTTACAGCGTGAACGTATGAAGAAGATGATGACCATTGATCTCGTTCAGCGACGTCTGTTTTTCGTGGGTTGTCTTGTTCTTATTTTTGGGATTTCGTCAATTGTTGACGCAATCGCGACGATTCAACTCGACGACAACACCCCCAAAAATGTTGTCGTGGCGGTAAACGTTCTCGGAGACGATTCACCCGCCAATGGACCCGTCTCCTACACCCTTCTCCAGACCAAAGTCAATGCCTACTTCATGGTGGATCAGAACACCCAGAAGTTGATGACCCGACGCGTCGTTGACAGGGATTTGCTCTGTGCCGAATCGGGTCTTTGCTGTCCGCAGTCGTCAAAGACAGGATCTCAGGACTCCGGTTTGAGCAACTTGCGCGGCGGTGGAGGAGGAGTTGGAAGCGACTTGGGAAGTGTGTGTACACTCAGGCTAGATGTTGCTTGCACGGCTGCCCAAGGATTGGTCCCCACGACATTCCACGTGCACATCGAGGTTCGGGATGAGAACGACCATGCTCCAGTCTTCGTGGTAAGATTTTCCAGAAATAATCGATAAATATTTGTTGATTGAATCAGATAAAATTGGTCATTTTAGCATGTCGAATTTTCTGAAGGAAGCGACATTATCTGGTGACCATTTTTCAATTTTGCGATGACTAGCAAATCCAATAAACTCCCAGCTCCCCGGCCTACTCCACTCTCAAATGTATCCTCGCCTCGGTAATCTAATTATCGAGTAGTCCCCTTTCTTCTCCTCCTCCTCCTCCTCCTCCTCCTCCTCCTCCTCCTCCTCCTCCTCCTCCTCCTCCTCCTCCTCCTCCTCCCTAAAGGGGTTTCATAGGCCGCCTAAACAAGTATTTCTTCGCTTTGATGTGTGAGCACTCCTCTGCGAACTGGGATGAAACCTTCAACAAATTACAGGCTTCCCGGGAGAGTTGTCTTGCTTTATAATTTCCCAGGTTGACCCCACCCCGTCCCAACATTTCGTTTTAAGACAGAAAAATTCGTCGATTTGGGTGGCTCAGTGCACTCAGCAGCGATTGAGTCTTGAATTATGTGTTTCCGCGCTCAAATTTTCCGTGGGTGTTTCCCAATTGCGCACGGTGTATTTTGGGATGGTGGTGATGGTTTTCTGGTCCCCTCTGAAATCTTGTTTTTTTCCAATGATGGGCGTTTCCATCGAAACCCCTAGGGGCGGTACCCTTGGAAGTAATTTGCAAAAAGGTGTCCATTAGCGGAGAAAAAAGTAGACCTGCGGTTTGTGAGACAAACACGGTTTTCCATTGTAAGTTCCGCTTCGAATGCTTTTTGTGTTCCGAATTAATTTCCAATTTAAATTAATTCCAAAAGTTTAATCGAAATGTGCCATTCATTAAATCTAGCACTGGTTTTGTATTTTGTGGGTTCTACATTGTGTAATATGTTTTCACGTCTATATAAGTTTATAGATTTTTCGTCCACAATGTGTTGTCGATCCTTTGTTATAATTCTCGGCTCTCTTATTGAGAGACGTGTGTTCTACTCCTGGGTCAGACAATCACAAGTTGCCGCCTGTACAAATATTCCCGAGAAACTTCATGGCAAACCCCCGTGAATCCGATCGTCCATCGAATAGTAGGACATACCCGCGCCAATTTTGGATTATCCGCTATCCGTACAAATTTGATTTGGAAATAGAGAGGTGATGTGAGGGTCACCTAATATACGAGCAGTCATGAGTTTTCATCTGGTGAATGTCCGTAGAACAATGTAGTCTTCGATGGAATGCATAGATAATCAACCAGGAAAAGTAGATTAAATTTAAAAAGTCTCAGAAGGGTCTAAACTGTATAAAATGGAGCAGTTTACAACGAAGGGAACAATATTGGCATCCATAAAGGCCTTGATGCTGTTTGAGCCAATTCGCGCACCAAACTTTCAGTTTATTGATTGATCCTCAAAGTGGTTACTTCGACCAATCAAATTTATCGATTTTCGAGTTGCCATTTATTTGTTTGCTTCTCGAATGTTCCTCGACAAATAGGAGCTGACTCGGTGTGACGGGTTTTTTGTCCATGACACGCTAGTTGGAGGTCAATAATTTATCGTTGATTTACGCTCGTACGTTTTTTCAGAACCCACGCTAAACGGCTTCTGTTGCTACTGACTAACACGTGGACCACCCGACACATAGTAAACATTCACCGGCCGTCGTGTTAGATAACAAAACACCTGTCTGCCATCCCCCGCATTCATTTACATCAAGATTAAATTCGCTTCAAAGTGATTGCTCTTGGAGGGGAGGCTGTGGTGAATACATACGCTGTCAGTGACACTATCTCCTGTTGCGTGTGTGTGGAAGGGAAATGTATTGAGGTCGGTACGTCATGTGGTCGCTGATGTTATCGGTGACGGCAGCCCTTGACTGTCTGGCTGTCTGCCGTTAACTTTTCCGAGTAGCAAAGCCGAATGCCAGCGAAACGTCAGCTTTCTTGTGTGTGCGCGCGCGCTTATTTGACATGTTAATGACCATAGGCACAACTGCGTGTTTTGCAACACAGCTTCGTCGAAACATATCCTGCTGTGGGAAAGTGACGATCGCGTGTGCAAGCTGACGGAGCTTTCTCGTTAGCTCTAGGCGCTAGATATGGGCGTCTAACAACCCAAGGGCTGTCGAACAGCAGCATTTCAGGCGGGGCAATCTCCTGCTTGCGGATGAGTCGGTTTCATGGATGATGTTTCCGTGAATATTTTACAGGTGACCTCCTCTGTTACACCCGAAGGGTAGCGGCAGTGCGTGCACGCTTATTTTGGTTGTCTGACCTGCGTTTAGAACGCATGAAGTCCATTGTCTTCAGGACAAGGATTGCGGTTGCAGGTTGCGAATTCCCGACGACAGAGCGGAAGAATGATGGGTCTCTTCCAGTAAGGCGTTGCAACTGTTGAAGGCGGCCTGGTGACTTACAGATGCTGCTGCATTTTCGGATTGTGAATGCGATTTTAAATTGACCTCGCAAATCGCTGCTTTTCTGTTGAATGCGCGTTGGTTTCCTGGGTTTGCTTAATTCCGTTTTGTCCGGTGTTTGCTGGACGGTTTCCTGTTTCCGTTGCCGTTAAATTAAACCAACTGCGTCGTCGTCGCCACCGTCGTCGTCGTCGTCATCCCGTTTCTCCTAAGCCTCTCATTTCCGGCCGTTCTAAAGCGGAAATGGGACATGCACACACACAAACAGGTCCCGCGTTGTGCTGAGAGAAATTGGCAAATTCGGAGAAGGTAGTAAATGTGACCATCTTTTGTGTGCATCTTTTTCCAGTTCGAGTTATTTCAAATTCAATTTAAAAACAAATTATGAATCAAAAATCATCATCTTCTTATTGAAATATATATATATAGTAGCAGATCTGCAATGTATGAATTATAAATGATATATTGCAAACCGGTTTCTATTATTTTGGTGAAATTTGGACATAATTGGGGCTCATTGACCCCAAAGAGACCGCTAGACCAAAACTCGCACAAAATGGTAAAAATAGAGGAAAATAAAGGCTTCTTGGCATAGTGTGTAGCGGCGTGCGATACGGAGGCTGTTGGATGGTGTCGAATATTCCCAAGAAACGTCATGGAGACATGTTGTACCAAAATATACACCCATCACTCAGCAACACCGTGGAACGGTTAGGCGCCACTCTTGAATCGTCTTTGTTGGGTCCCCGAGGGAATCAATCCAGAATCACATAGAGCCACCTGTCAGAACCACGACGCTCCACACGACACTTAAGTTCGATTTTTAATCCTCCCTCCCCCCCCCAGATACAGAACAGTGGCCCTCCGAGTCGTGACCTCTCGAGCCCATACTCGAAGCCTGGTTTCATCACCAACCCCCCCGTTCTTGTTCTCAACATCTCCGAAGCCACTCCCGTGGGCACTCACCGCATCCACCTCCCCCTGGCAACCGATCTTGATGCGCCACCCTTCAACGTCCAACAGTACTTTCTCGTGGGCACTGGAGACCCCTCGTCTCCCTCCTTTCCGGAAAGGTACTTCAAGCTGGACGTCCAGAGACGCGAGACGCTTCCGGGGAGGATTGACGACGGCGCCCCGATAAACGGTCTCGACTTGGTGCTGGTTTCGCCGCTGGACCGCGAAAGCCAATCGAGCTTCGAATTCCGGGTGCTGGCTGTCGACGGGGGGTCCCCCAACCCCCACACGGGAACACTGAGCATCAAGATAATAGTGAGTTCATTTTACGAACCGCGGCATTCAACGACCTTGTTGATCTTGCCTCGGTGCACGATCCCAACAGGTTCAGGAAAAGCCAGCATAATTGGACTGCACTTAAAATCACGGCCGACAAATAAAAAAAACAAATGAGTTCACAAGAGCCTCATAGGCTGTTAACACAACAACTTTGCCAAATATGTCAAAACGTTTACTTTTTTGAGCGTTAGAAAAAATCTTTATGGAAGGTTCAGTGGTTTTCTTGGGGAAATTCGCATATTCCCAGACGGTTTTTCTGTGCCTTGCAGGGGGAGGCTTCGTCAGCGTCGTAGCCCTCCACTGTCCAATAGACGATTTGGGGGAGTGAGGCATGCGCTTTCCCGGCCTAACCGGGCGGTTTCTGTCGTCTAGGTATCTGACGCAGCAACAGCTGGGGCGTGTTTGAGACGTTGCGCTGGTCTCTGTGTGATACGTATCTCGTCCCTTCTATGCATCAAAAAAAACAAAAAGGCGCTTGTCCACTGCCCAGAATGTAATCAATGGCAAACTCTTTGACACTTTAACGCAAAATATCGCGACGAAGTGGATCGGTGTTATCCCAAGGTCTTCAACAATACCAGAGGTTCCTACCATTGCTGAGTCTCTCTGGGTCGATCATTTCGTGGTCACGTTCTGCGAAGGTCGCTTCCAGGCACCCCCAAAGCGTGAAACCTGTCCTATTTCTCTGGCTCACTGGCATCAACACCGCCCATACTACTCTTGTCCGTCCAGTCACCATAGGTCCCCTCTTTTTTGCGGGAGAGTCTACCCTAATGGTTCTCATCGTCAGTTCGACTTTGTCCGGCGTGCCGGTGCTCAAATGAAGAGAGAGTGACCTAGTCTCTGCGTGTCTGCAAATCTCCACCGTTATTCTTGATTTCCGCAGGTCACAGATGCCAACGACCATAGGCCCGTCTTCGATCGTTCCGCCTTCGAAGTGAGCGTGGACGAGGGAGTTGCTCGCGACAACGAGCCTATCCTCCGCGTGGTGGCCTACGACAAGGACGAAGGACCCAACGGTCGCATCCACTACTCGTGGGAGCCTGAATACGAGCTGTTCGGCACAGACACCCAGTACCTCGACAGATTGCTCTCAGAGCCCGACATCGACGTCCCCCCCGAGAGACTGGCCCAGTTGCAGGCGCTGCCTACCTACTGGTTCCGTCTCGACGGCAACTCCGGCGACATCTTCGTCCACAGACCCCTCGACTTTGAGACGCGGCGTGTCTTCGTGTTCAAGGTGCGTGCGACTAACCCGGACGCCGAAGATGCCGTCGCATCGGATAAGGGAAACCTGGCAACGCAAACCTCCTCTACGACAACAGTCACCATCAATGTGAGTCCCACGCTTCCAAAAAATAAGTCATCGTCCCGGTTTGCGAGTAAAATCAGAGTCTGATTAAACAAGGGTTGTCGTTTCTACCACGTTACAATGTCCTTATTCAATTAATTTAAACAAATTTCAGAATTGCAAATGGGTGAACCGGAATGGATCGGGCCAATATTGAATTCTACTCAGTTTTTTTTGCGTTAGGCATCCGTTTCACTTTACCCTTCTAGCCCACCAGTTCAAATCGAGGCTATTAAGGACAAAAATGTTCCCAGTAGGAGATCATAAATTATTTAAATTTACGCATTTACCACTGATCAAAAATCGATATCCGTACTAAACGTCACGCGTAGCCTCTTGACATTGCTGTATCGTACAGGTTTTACATTTTTCAAACGGAGTTCAAACGCGCACTTTATTGCACTTTCGTTTTAAGGGGGGCAGATTGTTTTGCTTTGAGCTGCCTTCAGTTTCACCTTGATGTCGCCGTCTACCGACCCATCCAAGCCACCCAGACCTGATGGTATCTAGACTGTCTTCGTACCGGGTAAACAAGAGTCGGATTTCCGTTTTAAGCCTTGCGACAGCCTCCTTGTTGGGATGGAGGAGGTGCAGGGGTGTTGTGGAGTCTTGAATCCCTTAAAGTGACGCATTTCATTGGTTCATGGCCATCACACAGTGGACGCCCCCCCTCCTTCTCAGCCTTTCGAAAGGGGGATAATGATCGTGCCGTTTTTGCTTTGCCATCTGCTATACCGTCGTCATGGCGACTATCTGTTGGACCATTCGGTCGATAGTAACGAGAAGTGTTGTCGTGCGGAGGATTTGAGGGAAATTAGCAAGATCTACTACTAATTCTCCTCCTACCACTACTGCTACGACTGCTAATGATAATTATACATCTACGAATGCTTCTACTACCACTAATACAACTGCTACCGCGGCAAGTAATGCTGCCACTGGGACGAAGGGGTGGGGGTGTTGGATCAAAAGATTTATAGACATGAACGCCAGTCAACTTATCTGATACTTAATGGGGCCATTATAAGTCAGCCGGTACTCAAAGGCCATAAAAATGTCCTCTGTGGAAATATCTCATGTCACGGGGAATAATTTGTTGATGATTCTTTCGGATAACACAAAAATGCAATTTCTGGATGCAGATGACACCCACTAAGGTTCAGACTTGAATGGAAACCGGCAAAATGCAGCAGCCTCAATTGCCTTTGAAACTTAATTCCGAAAGTGCACTTGTGTTTGTCTCGTTCAACAGGGCCGTGTCGCCTTGATAGATTTGTAAATTAAATTACTGCTGCTTTATTTACCTCTTCACAGCAGGTGGCGCGGAATACGAACATTTAAAAGGGTGGTTTTTTTTAAAATAAAAACAGTTTTAATTGCGAGACAGCGTCGGATGATTATTGCCATCTCTTCCAGGCATCTATCTTCAGCCAGTTCAATAAATTTCCATTTTAAATATGTTTCGGTAGCACATTCAAATTACCAAATGCTTAAATTAGCATAGTACTCTGTGTCATTTGCGCGGACGCACGTGAGCCAATAGAATGCCTAGAAAATATCGATTTTATTTAATTAATTGTCAGCTGATGTTTCTTGGGATACTTGAAGCGCGTGTGAAGACGTTGAGTGTTTTCTGATCGGGAAAGGGTACAGTGATAATAATAATTATTATTATTGTATTCGCCATTCCCGTAAAAGGTTTTCAGGCTAAATTGTATGGAAAAGAAATAGTATGCGCTGTTTCCTGTCCTCGTCTAGCGAATATTGACCACTTCTACTTACCTAGAAGGCAAGCCTTGACAACAGCCTCTGCTGCATGTACTGGGATGTCGGGTGTGTTGAAGTGTGTGCTGAGAAAAGGGTTTAAGGCGTCCTTGAAGATATCGGCTTCCATGCTAGCAAATTCATTTAAGATTGCGTCTTAAATGGTAGATGTCGTAACCAGATAGTTGTGAACTTTGATCAATTACAAATTCGTATGACGATCCTTCAAAGTAACCGGTTCGAATTAGTCTATATCACTGTAGAAATACTGTTTTATTTATTTCAGGTAAACAATTTGAACGACGAGGCGCCCCAAATAAGTATTGATTACGTCAACAATAACGAGTCTGTGAGACACAAGCAAGTCATGGAAAACTCACCCCCAAATCATTTCATCGCTCTGATTCGAGCAACTGATGCCGACGCGGGAAATTCGAAATCACCCACATCCCTGGACAGCCCCTACATGACGCATTATTCGGTCCAATCCCCTAGTATGCATTCAAGGTCGCAACAGATCTCTGCCGGTGGAGTTGTCACGTGTGAACTTGCCAATCATGCGGATAACTACACCCTGATTCGCAGCGACACGGGAACTGAGTACTACTTGCAGACTTCAACACCTCTTGATCGGGAACGGGAACAGCGCCAGTTTGTCGCTATTCGGTGCTACGATCACGGAACTCCCCCGAGAACCTCCACCGCGACAGTCGAGGTATGGTTTCTTTGTTGTTCTACTGAAATAATTTAAGTAGTAATAGTTATCAAATTTGGAATATTCGCATCACTTTCAGGTTGAAATTCAAGATCAAAATGATTGCGTCCCGCAGATCAGGGTTAATGCGCCCCCCTCGACGTCCCATGGTCTTCATCATCCCGCTGTCCTGGTGCCTCTACCACGGAGTCGATTGTCTGATATTTTGAATGCCTGGTCACATGATTGGCCGTCTGCGTCGCCATATGCAGAGCACGCATTGGTCAACGCTTATGACGCCGGTGTACCGGTTGTTTCGGTAAGTTATGCTGGCAATGCAACTAACCGTTTTATTTGCGTTGTGATCGAAAATCCCCACAAACCGGAAGACAGTAAGAAGACGTGGGTTTTCTGGAGAAATTACCTGAACATCCTAATTTATTCACGTGTACCATTTGGTATTTATGCGGGTTTCTGGCCGATTGGGTATATTCGGCCAATAGGAGAATGTGTGTACCTTTAGATCAGTGTTACTCAAACGTTTTCACTCGCGACACACTTGGGATATCTGAAAAGTTACGCGACACACCTTAAGTAAAAAAAATAGTTTTGTTTAAAAAACTTTTTCAACGTGTATATTTCGAATGCGATGGGTGGGCTTGCTTTCGAGAGCAAATAAGATTCAAACGGGGCTCTCATGTTGACAAACAAACACGCATTTCGTCGTCAAGTCGAAGGAGTCGCGCTCTCTTTTTTTATTTGATTTCAGTCAAAGCTGAAAATCCAAATTCACAACACCATGAAGACGCGAACGGCAAAATGATTTTGACTGCTTTCAAACTGAAAGATTTGATGTCTGGTTGCTTCCAAACGGGTTGATCACCCAGTCATATTCGTCGATATTAAGTGATGGACAATAATGGTGAATTGCTAATTGAAGGCTTATCAGTGTGGACATGATGTCATCAGCGACTGTGTTCTTTAACTGAGATTCGTTTACGGAAGGGAAGCATTCAAAAATATCTAAAGTTTAGATAAACACGTGAGGAAAAAGCTATTCATTATAGCCGAGTTTCTTGGAGAATTAATTGTATTACGCCACCGACGAGCGGTTGATGGTTGCGTTTCATGGTACCCTATCAAATTCCACTCGCACCTTCCTAATTCCATACCTCATTTGCCAACCCCTGACACCTCCCTGGCATTCTCGATGAGCTTTTGACCTTCGGCGAACCACCCTCATCCCTTCTTTGCTTGCGCAGATAAGTGTGCGGGAGAATCGACCACCGGGAACCATCGTGGCCTCGCTTCGTGGTGTGGACGCTGACAGCGGAGACAACGGCGCCGTGGCCTTCAGCGTCGTCAAGGAGGACTTGCGACTGCCTCGCACCATCCCCGCCCCCCTTCCGCGTGACCACCAGACGGGCCAGTATCCCGAGACTCCCTTGGACCACAACCTGCCCCCCGTCCTCATTCGCTCTGATGTCAAGGCGGTTGAGTTGTTCAAGGTAGCCAATATTCGCTTGCCAACTGCCCGTCCGAAATTGCAGGTCGCGTGGATGAGTTAAACAGAGGTGCTGTCGTCTTCCTGGCTTGTGAAGTCTCGTCCACCGTGTGGGGGGGGGTTTGGAGACTGTGCCGGCGGTTGGGAGAGTTAGTTGCTCCCGCAAGTTTAACCCCAGGGTCCGTACCCCGGTATGACTGCTACCTCGTCGTCAAGGTACTTGTTCTTCTTTGGGGCGGCTAGCTCCTGCCAGAGGTTGAGGCGGCTTCATGGCTGTCGTAAATCATAGCTGCCCACGCGCGCGATCGGAGGCTGGACAGATTGTGATCCTATTCCGTTTCCAGCGACTTCCCCCGGAAACAGTTGGTGGTTCTAAGCCCTCCACGTCCGCGTTGAAGGTGGTGCTCCTCGTTTTCAGTTGTCCACCGGTCTGGCAGCGAAAGATAGGTTTATGAGCTCTCTCGTCGGCAGGTTGCCGGTATATGCAACCTGAGAGGAAGACGCCAACCCTTGTGCGGAGGCTTATCTCGAAACCGCCGGTGAACGCCTTTCTGGCAACTCGTAGTTGGGCTTGGTCCTTCGCTTGACACTTCGGCAGGATTGTGGAAGGGACCTACTTGACTGACGCATCGTTTAGTCAAGTAGGCTGGGGGTGGTGTTCGTAGCACTCTGAAGGTGGTGCTCCTCGTTTCAGTTGTCCACCGGTCTGGCAGCGAAAGACAGGTTTATGAGCTCTCTCGTCGGCAGGCGTCTGAACATTTCGTTGTTGCAGAGCTGGTCGCGCCATTCCGCTTTCAAGATTTCACGCAGACACCTGTGATTGAATACTTCCAATCTCCTGGTGTCGTCGACGTGTATTGGCCTGATTTCACAGGATAGCGGTACGATTGACGCAAAATATTGTTCGGCTTTAAAAGCTAGTACGACGCAGCTGCTGGAACGCATTCCTGGCGCTGTGGACTCGTAGTAGTTGGACTTCCTCTTCACTTGACCATTCGGGAGTATTGTTGAGCCCCGGTAGTTGAATGCTGGGACGTGTTCGACGGTGCGAATCTTTGAGGATGGTCCAATTTTGTTTTCAACGCGCCCGGCTTAGTTCCGGATGCAGGGCAGTAGGGGTGTCTCCCGGGACAAGAATACCGTCAGCAAACACTAGGTCGCCGATGGAAAGGTTTGGGGTCACTTGTACACCGCTGTAGTCAGCGCAGTCTTGTTGCATTACCCAGTCCACTTCGTAGTTGAACTGCACCCATAAACACGAACTTTCGCTCGGGCGGACGAGTAATATGGCTTCAGAAGGTTCACAAGGTTTCCGGGGATGTCGTCCACTTACATTGCTGCCAAGAGTGACTACCTGTTTACCGAGTCAAATGCCGCCCGGAAGTCGATGAAACATGCTACGGTTGGCTGCTGGTGCTGATGGCGATGTTCCAGAATGCGTCACAGGGTAAAGAGCTGGTCCTCCACGCATCCTCGGCCGCATCCTCGGCGTCTTTGGTTGGGGCGGGTTCGAGCGTCTCTCGATTAGACTGATGCATCAATAATTGCCACTGTCAACTGTCTTGTCGTCCTTCTTTGGGAGTTGGCGCAGGATGGAGGTGCTCCAGTCGCTTGAAACGTCTTCGCTTTCCCACATGGAGCTGAACAGGACGTGGAGACGGTCGATGATGGTCGGCAGGCAGGCAGGCCTAGTAAACTTCGGGTGGGATGCCATCTTATCCTTGAGACTTGCTGTTTTTCAGCCAAGAGTGACTCCCTACAGCAGTAGTCGGTTTGCCAATCAATCACAAGTGTCCGCTGCACTGCAATCGATCGATTAAATGAGTACGATTCACCGTGATTAAAAATCATTGCAGTCGAGTTCAACTGAATGCATCAGTATTACGCGAGGGAATAAAATTAGAAAATGTTAAGGAAACGTACACTAAGAGCCTATAAGAGCCCTAGAGGTTCGAGGCTAATCGACAGCCACAATTAAACTCTTCGTCTTCTTATCCCTCGTTTTTTTCTTCAGTTGGAAGCTGGCGGCGCCATCACCACTAACAGGATGATCGATCGCGAGGCCTCCCTACCCATCCGCGACGAAATTTACCTCTTTGTGGAGGCCCACGACCGTGGTTCACCCAGCCGCCTCACCACCTACGTCCTACTGGCCATCAAAATCGAAGACGAAAACGACAACCCGCCCGTTTTCACGTTGCCCCAGTTCACTTTCACAATCTTCGAGAACGAGGAGGCTCCCCAGCGTCTGGGCGAGATCGTGGTGTTCGACAACGATATCGGGCCTCCCCACGAGGCCGCTTTGATGAGCTCCGAGGACAACCAGAACCCGCGCGTCAGCGAGGCGCTGCAGGCGCACTTAAACCTCCTGATCAACCCCAGCCACGGCCTCTCCAACCTCCCCTTCGTCATCGAAACCACACCCGATGGAAGGTTCTGGCTCAACGTGACGCGCTCCCTCGACAGGGAGGTCGAGGATAGCTTTCGATTCACCATCCAGGCGACAGACTACGGCGGATCCAGTGTGATGAGACACACGGTTACCGCGACCGTCACTGTGTCTGTCATCGACGTCAACGACAATGCTCCGGAGATCATATTTCCTCGACCTGCCACCGCCGAAACTCACGTCCACCACCTCTCCTATCTGGAGATACCGGAGTATGAGATTCTGAGTGTGAACGCCAAGGACAAAGACCCTGGGAGCAATAATGGAGGATTTCGGTTTGAACTGGCCTCGATTGTGTCCTCCCTGGCAGGAGTCGACCAACCAAAGCTAGCGAAAACAGCACTTGATAGAGATCTTTTCAAACTGGACGCTGTGAGGGGTCTCCTTCGAACTCGACGCAAGATGACAGAGGCTGATTTGGGAGAACACTGGTTTCAATTGGTTGTTCGCGACAATGGAAGCCCGCCGCGGGAGAGCCGTCAGGTGATCAGGATCGGCGTGAACCAGTCGCCTCCACACTATGCGCATTCCCATCCCAGCGCCCATCTCCCCACACCCCAAATCCACTATTCCTTCCCAGATTCCGCCATGACGCCGAGACTGGCGGGTATCGGGCAGTCCCCGATTCCGCTCTCGCACATTCTACTCATATCCGGTGTCGGAATTCTCTTCGTCGGGGTTCTTTCCGGTCTGGTGTTCTGCGTCTGCGTTCGGCGGCAGCGAGTAAAGTGCTTCGAATGCCTCTCGTGGACGTTTCAGACTCGAAGGACTCCTGGAAACACGTTAGACCCCGCCGATGCACGGAAGCATCAAAGAGCGCCCACGCGCGTGAAGGCGAAATTGGGGGAGCGACATGTCGCCGCACACCTGCCACCGACCTCCCTAGATAATTGCGTTGTCTCGCCGGCCAGACTGCACTGCATAAACTCCCCTTTCACCAATGGCCGAGACAAACGCGTCTTCGAGACTGCAAGAGGGGGCGAATGTCCCGAGTTTTGGGAGCGACAGGCAAGTTTTTGCGGCTTTAAAATGGATTATATGTATCCAGTTATGACCCCACGAATTGTCAGCATCTCGGCTTCAACTACTGCTTGGATATGTAGCGTAGTGGCGTGCGCTTGTAATCTAGCAACCTGGAGGCCGGGTGGCGGAAACTGTCTCGCGCGCGTTATGGACAAGGCCTTCTATGGCCGCCATTACCTCGTTGTTATTTCCTCCATTCCTGTTAAACATTAAAATGCTGAAAGTTCTGGTCTTTGTGACCTTAATAAAGCGTAAAAATTATTATTATTATTATTCACGGGGGACCCACTGGGTTCAACTCCCAGTTTGGGCCACCTCGGGCAGACGCCCCGAGTGATGTTTTTTTTTGTGTTCATAACTGCCAACGTGTTTTGTTTCGTTATAGCAGCGCTTCTACAACGACTGCTACCATGTAGGCATTCCAGTCAGCCAGGTGCCGCTCACAGCTCGGTTCGTTCCAGCATCCGCTGCCACCTTCAAACCAATCGGTATGCGAAATCCTGATCATCCTCTTTTTGACATGTTTTGGGGTTTGTCCAGACCATGGGTCTTTAATCCTCGCCATGTTGTTTAAAAGACGTGTTCAATTTATCCGGACGTTTATTCTTGAAATTGTGGAGACCATCTTATTTTCGTCTATCGGCTAAACCACTTTTATTAATCAATCCACTATCTAATTGCAGGGTCGTCACACGAAGAATATTCCCCAACGGCAACTTATTACAACTCTTGCAATCTTCCAGATCGACAAAACTATCCTGTAGGTTTTCGACTGGGTTTTAAATTAAACATACAGTCGAATTCTCTTATCTCAATTTACTAATTACAGGCTCTTGCGTCAACGATATCACAGGCGGCAGTTGCAGTCCCTGTGTGCTACGCGGGCGGCACTTCACAGCAAGCCAACCAATCGATTCCGCCGCATAATATATCAACTAATCGCTTCTACGCTCAAGGCAGCTATGAACTACTCGCGTCGGGTGTGGGCACCCGCGGCAATCGTGGATTATCCACTGCCGGAGGTGGTCAATTTAAGTCGGAGCCAAGTCTTGCTCCGTGGGAAAATTTCCTCGACGAAGAAGAAGAAGTCGATTTGGTCGATGTCGGCAACGATGCCTCCTCGTCAGACGACTACTTAAACAACGCAGCCGCAAATTCGAATTGGCAGGCCCCAGTGTCGACCATGGTAGGCAAAGCGGACAGGAAGCTTCTAGTCGACAATCACAGCATCACAGCAACCACAGCGCCAAACGCGACGTCAACGGCCGCGTTACCAGAGAACTATGCTGTCACGTTCCCCCACTTTCAAGCCAGCTTCGTATAGAGGTCGTCGGGCAGTCCATGAGACGCAACATTTTTGTATTCCTGTCATCTTGGTTGCTATGGCAACAACACAAGGAATTTTATTCTCTATCTTATCTGAAATTTTCAGTATACAATAATACCTATATATATATATATTAGTAAACGTTAACAAAAATCGATGATCGGCGAATTTCGGTTTGGTTCTTCTCTTGCGTAAAAAGTTAAACAGTACGGAGACCAATTGTGTTCATCTGAATTGTAATCACTTCAGAACGGTTAAATCGATGAATCGATTTATCGCTTATAATAATTGTAATCCATGCATTTATGACACGATGACCAAAACCTTCAGCATTAAAACAGTAACTATACAAATAATGAAAAACGTCTCTGTTTCACCTCTTCTGATGAAACCAACATTTTGGGGAAATGCGGAATGACCGAGTTGCTATGTGTAGCCGTTCTGGTGGGAATTAATCGGTGCAGCCTTCGGATTGGTCGAATAGATTCACATTGATACGGTCAAGAAGAGGGGGTGATGTGAGCATGAAGCGAGAAGTGAAGAAATAGCATAATTTCGATCGATATATAATCGTCTAGAAAACGAGATTATTTTAAAATGCCACTCATGTCCGAACAGTCGGACCAATAAAGGGCGGTTATTGCCTTCACAGGGGGACGAATTGGGGTCCCTGACGTAGACCCTGGTACGGCAGCGGTGGCCTAAGAAATAGAGACGGCCACATTTATCGCCATTGTAACTCCAGGATAAGCGCCCATTGAAAATAACGCACACGAAATTGGATTTTGTGCGAAATTACAGAGTGGACCAATGGGTGCGCGCCAACGTCTGCTGTTACGGAAAGCCTTATCAAGACAAGTTTATGTTTTTAGAAAATCACTCGACCCCCTTATCGATACTTTTGCCAAGCTCCTGGAATTCGCATTCTTCTTATTTCAATGGCATAGAGCCGCATAGACCGAGATGTTGGTGTCCATGTGTACTTAATCGAGCGGGTACAGTTGATCTCTGCTGTCAAACTGCTTTGATAATTTCTTCTACTATGTTGAATAAATGAAATAAAGCTAGCTTAAGCGGTAATTCATAAAAAAAAGGCGGACCCACTGTCTAAAAACAAATTTAAAAATCAATAAATATTAATTACCACAGAATTATCGATTTCTAAATGATTATTTCGGGCCAGATATATATTTCGAGGGGTGGTGTAGGCAGTCACAAATTCTTGCAATGAGCGAAATACATTTCGGAAAGAAAGATAAGGAGAGCTACAGAGATGATGGATCCTCAAAAAGGTCAAAAAGCGATTGAAGAAAAGGCAACACGGTGACTGGGGTGCTGGGGTGCTGGGAGAGTCATCAGGTCGTCCACGAAATTTTGAATCTAGGTGTGCAAAGACGAGGAGGAGGAGGAGGAGGAGGAGGAGGAGGTGGGGTGGGGGGTGGAGGAAGGGTTTAAGTGGGTGGTGCAGACATAAAGTGGTGAACAGCGAAGTCGAATCAACTATTCGGCTGCCACAGGTTCCGCCACGGCTTCGGGAACTGGAGATGGTTCCCGACGCGGTTCTCCTCCTATAACAAAGCCCTCCTCTGTCATGGTGATTTGCTGTTTGGGCTCGATTCTCTCGTAGCGCTCAGTGAATAGGGGTCCTTTGAAGACGACTCGACGATCGCCAAAACTGCGGTGGTCTTTCACACGCTCGTACTCGGAGTACATGGAGACCTTTGGCTGGAAAAAAAACATTTCCGTCATGATTACCTATGAGTTTGCAGGCGCCAGGTTGTACTGTTGATTTGGTCGAATATATCGTGATTTTAGCACCATTTTAGCACGCAATTTATCGGGAGTATCGATTTTCCCGAAATGCGGCATGAATAAATAATCAATACCGGCGATTAAACAATTGTTTGATGCGCGCATTCGTCTTTTTAAACAAAAAGGCACTTACTGGAAGGCCGCTAATTTTGGCTGCAAGAGGATCACTAAAAGGAGATGGTAGTTATTTAAATTTAAGTGTTATCCAAAAAATATTCACATTTCGTGCTAATTTTGTCCTGAAGGTCTAATTACCCCTTCAAAGCTTCCCGGTACATAGCATACTTGAAATATATTCAAATACAATTTTATATTCCTAGTTATGCATGCGTTTTTCGTGCGTTTTGTGTCCGTTTTGAAGCCAAAAGAAATTCACCGACCTCGTTGGTTTTATAGAATTTGTTTGCTAAAAACCAGCGCTATTTTTTTTCTAGACCATGCCATGCCTAAAAATAACTAAATTCGAACTGAATGACTCCATATTCTCACATTTCTACAACACTACACCAAAAAGAAAGAATATTATTGTGAAATACGCAAAAACACATTTCCATGATCCTCCAAGACGAACTTACGGTGCATTCTGAACCTTCGTGCCACGTTTGTCTCTAAAATAAAATAAATATTATGTTTGCAAATTCCAGTGACTTTATTAGTGTGGGAGTGCCAAATATAAGCCAAAATAACTCACCCCTTATTCATTTGTCTAGCGCGCTCAGCCAGTTCTTGCATCTAAGCCAATCGAAATAAAGAGTTAGGGAAAATGGTTTATGAAGGTGTAACGATAACCCTTTATTCGCGAATCCGTTTAACTCACGTCGTAACTCTGTCGAGTAAATCGTTGCTCAAGATCGTATTTGTCGCCCTCAAGTCTAAGAATTAGGTCGTTGAGTTCCTTAGCCTTGGCACGCAGCTGTTCACCCTTGAGACCATCAACTGAGAGAGGCTGGATGCGTTGCTCCAAGATGGCCTTCCTCTCTGCCTCCAATTGCTCCTTGGACTTTTGCACTTCCTCCTGCTTAACCTCCTCGACTTGCTGCAACGCAAAATACATAGAAAATACTTTAAGCATCATCAGCTGTCAGCCATTTACATGCTTGGGGGTTTTCGACACGACACATCGATTATTACAGGGGTTAGTTTGCTCATCATAGGGCAACAGACTTTGGTGTTTTAAATGCTGCGCGGTTTAAATCAGTTCTATGGCGTGAATGTACGATCATGCAACGGTTGGTTTGGGTGAGTGATCGATAGTCATCTGAATCATGCACGTGTTAGAGGATTAGGCGGTTTATCACACTTATACACAACAGGTGGTTACCTGAAGCTACAAGAAATAAAAAAAATAAACTATAACTTCGAAATTGCGAGCATGCGAAAGCACAGTGCTCTTAATTAGGTATTATAGACGTTGTGGAACCAGTCAGTTAGTGCTCTACATACGACAACGACGGAAAATCGGCACGAGCTGGAGTACGACAAGTGCTTGCTTAATGCTGTGCGTGTGTGTTTACCTGGACCTGCAAAATGGAGAGAAATTAGACCACAACACAGTTAAGTTGGAGGTAGAACTACGGTGAACGTTTCGCTGAAATCAGATGCCAGGTTCTTTCATTAAAATGATTTTACGGACCATCTTGAGTAGGAAGATGAGGAGGGTGGGGGTTGGTGGATGCAATCAAAGCAGGAACTTACTTCAACAGAGCCGGCCTTCTTGTTGATGACGAAATTACGGCGAGTAGCGAGTTTAGATTTCTCCTGGAATTCGGCTCGTTTACGCTCACGTTCTTCGCGTCGACGCTGTTCTTCCTCCCTTTTCTTGCGAAGACGCTCCTCCTGTAAAACAAATAATCGATCAGACTGGGATCAAATACAATGGACAAGGCTGATCAATAGAAACAGAACGGACATCTTCAGCGCGTCGCCTTTGTTCGTCAATTGCACGCGCTTCCGCCATACGCGCTTCCTCTTCTGTGCGTTCCTGTTTACGACGTTCCTGGAATGAAAAAAAGGGTCAATATTGTCAGCAGTCATATTGTTTAACAACTAGGCAACATATGCTCGCTGTGTAACTTACACGACGCTCACGAAGTTGAGTTATTTCTTCCTCTTCGTGTTCACGTTCAGCTTTCCGAATTTCCTCATACTCTTTCCATTCTTCCTCCGCACGCTCCTTCCTTCTACGCGCGTCATCCTAAAAAATCAATAAAAAATCGATAATCCCTCAGCTTTGGTTGAACAGCTGAAAATAAACTGCCTTCAGATTGAAAGCAGTGGATTTATTGATTTTTGACCGAAATTCAATCGAAGTGAAAGTTGGTCTTACCTCCATGCGCTGTCTAACCTCGCTCACGCCTGGATCTCTAAAATCGATATCGAAATGGGAGATAAATCAAACATGTCGACAGACGTATCGTCGCATTCATGCATTATGAATTGGTTATGTTTTAAATAGATGATTGAATTTTGGTAAATATAGATCACAGAATGGCGTGTCATGCAATTGCTTTTTGTGTACGGCAAAAGGTTTCCGGAGCGTTTGCAGGCCGAACGATGAACACAAACTCACTTGGGAGGGCTTAAATTGGTGGATAGAAACACACAAACTTGTAATAACATTAAAGAATAATTGACCGCGGAAAAGGAAGTTGATGAAATACATTAATAGGAAATTGAATCCAGAGAATAATAATTTTAATAATTCGTTCTCTAACCGACGCCAAGTCGGAAATGAAGCCTCATCCTCCTTGCTAAATAATCGCGGCTTACTACAAGGCGCAGTGCTATCTCCTTTTCTTTTTAACTATTACACGTCTAGCCCTTGGTCCCCTAACGACGTGACACTAATAAAATACTCGACTTTATGCCATGCCTGAAAAACGAATGGTGATTCTCAACAGCTCGGGCAGGCAGTCACTGATGTACTCGAGATGTCTTCGGAGAATGACCTTCTGCTTAACGCATCAATATTCATCTCCATTAAATTTTCCCTGAGAGCCGATGTTGACACTCCTGAAATCTCTTCACTCCATAATTTCGCCACGAGCTCAAAATCGAAAATTCCTCGGCGTTATTTTTAGCAGTTGGTTATCATGGAGTGATGTCGTAAATGGCGTCGCCTCTGTTTCTTAGTTCACCGGTTCAGGAGACTTGATTTTCATATCTAGTAATTTTTATACTGTCTTGTTTTATGCTGGAATTTTTGGTCCTCGTCACCTCAATAAAGCCACTTCAATTATTATCAAAAACGAATTGTAGATTGGATTTAAACCGGGTTGCATGAAAGGATAGGCATTCATTTACGGTTTAAAATGGGTGATAACAAATCCCCGGCTTACCCGCGTTCGTCGTCTGACATTTTGGTATTACGAGTGTATGGGCGTCTACGTTAGGGCTCCCGTTACTAGGCTCTGGAGGCTGGAATACAGCTACGTCGGGAGGATCCGGTGTTCGGGTGTCGCTGTGCCCGATACTGCTTTCCTATTGGCCCACGAATCCCTCCTCCCACGCGGGTATGGCCCACATGCACACACACGTTCGCCAGCACTAACGCATTTAGCCCGGGCATGCAACAGCCAGTTGGACGAGAGATCAATGCACGCACGCACGCACGCACTATGCATCCGGTAGTGTGTGCGTGCGCGCTCCCCTGCGTGCTTGTGCATATGTGCGCTCCCCTACCCTGGAAGAAAGAACATATTGCTTTTGCTGCCGGCATCAATACGGTGCAGGAAATGGTGGATTTTTAGTATTGCGTGTGTGTGTGTGTATGGGCGTGTTATTTTGGGCCTTGTGTGGGCGTGGAATTGGTGGAAGGCCACACTCGAACGTGACTGAAAGAGGATGTATGGCTTGCTTGATATTCGCCTCCCCCTTTATCGGCTAAGTTCTCTCTATTACAGAATCCAAACTAGACACAATCCAAGACGGCCTCATGCGATTACGGTAGGTTTTTGGCCAAGATGATGTAATTGCCTCAAAATTTGGTACGACTTGTAAATTGTGCGTGGCCTTTCCAGTACACCTACCAAATCAATTATTGACTATTGAGGAAAGGTGTACTGCTTTGAAACGAGATCGCTTGAATAGGATCACGTGGTCGGGGACATTACGCAGAGTTGTTAGCGTATTTTGGTTAAATTAATTAGATAATTTAGATAATGGCGCTTCTAAAATGATCTCAAATCTCGTCCACGAAGAGACCCTAGAATCGCTGATCGCGGGATTTCCAATTTACATTGAATTACGCCGTCTAGACGCTAGAATATAACACGGTAGCGATGACCTCTGTCTTTCGGCTTTACTGGAACTAATTCAGCCAATTAGAAACAGGAGAAAATCAATTAAATTGGTGAAAAAATTAAATTTTTTACTTCTCTATGCAATTTAAATACAATCGGATTTTTTCTTGCGTCACGAATAACACAAATGAACACATTTTTATCATATTTAGCAACTAAATGTATTTTTTTCTTCAATGTCGGAAGGTTTCCAAAATTTAACAAATTACGAAGTTAGGAAGAAAACTTCCCCCTTGTAGACACGCACACTGGTGCATTGATCGATAAATTTGGTGTGGGGGGGGCAATATTTCGCACGCGAGGACACACTTAGTGCCCGGCGCGCCCACCCCATTGGCCAAACAGCGCACCACAAGGCTGGCACGCCAATCGATGACCAACGGGTGCCAGAGAGTGCCGGGATCTGATGGGCGGCCATGGCCTTAACGCGCGGTCACGAGGGTGATGTCGGATTTCCAGCTACACCGAAGGCGAGAGGAAATTACACATCGGATCACGGTTATTGCAGCGTAGATTATGAAAGCCTAGCGTTTATACCCACCAAATATCACCTTGGGAGTCACACGATACCGACGACAAGCAAAAACAACCACCCATTAGAATAAACCAATCGAGTTGTATTTGATTAGCCAAAATTGACGTCAAAATAACCTACCAATAAAACAGCACAGACACACATATGATTATTTCGGTTAATATAATATTATTTTTCACCCTCTTACCTGCCAATACGGGGTATTTGACCTTGCAATTTCGTTTTTGTGTAACCTTGTCCTCGCGAAATGTAGAGATATCGTCAAGCGATGATATGCTGTTCGAAGAATTTTGAATTTTTAAAAATCGATTTTCGGAAATTATTGACCTCCGCCCACCGTGTTATTTTGAAATGTTAACATTGAGAATATCGCGATTTTGTAATTTTAAGAGAATAACTAATAAACAGGCTCCAGTGTTACAATAACACCAGTCGAATTGGTTTCTCCGATCATTATCGTTTAGATTGTCCCATTGTCTCATGAAATTGCGGCACCATATCGTCAGAACCCCCTTTATCCCAAGACTGTTTGGTGGTCACTGCGAGATTTCTCCTATTTCCAGTCAACTCGTAAATTATTCGCTCTTTGAGTGCTCTTACCCTTCTAACTTGAAAGGTGTTAGAATGACGTGAATTCGGCGGAACCCTGCGTGGTTAAAAGTTATGACGTCATCTCTCAATTGAAGGCCTCGATAAAAATGGCGATGACGCGTTCCAGGTTGCTTATACATCAAATATAAGCACTCTGGATGGCGTGACCACATTCACGCACACCCGCCACTCTCCACTTAATGCCGGAGAGAAGCCTGTTGAGAGTGTGTTAATGGACTCCACCGCGGCCTTCAACAAGATCTCGCGTTCTCGTATTTCATCAGGTGGCTGGCTTCGTCATTACTTCTCTCAGCGTCACGAACACGTTACTGCTACAAGGCTCAGATCAGAGCTCAAACCATATCAAGGACTTCGTGGGTGCTTGTTCCTTCGCTATTTACCCAGGCCTCAAACTCACTGATTTGTTGACCTCCATGGGATTTTTAAAATAATCCCTACTCTCCAATATAGATCAGTCTTCAAAGTCATTTCAGCTATTGTGCCCCCTTAACTCTTGTATTTTAAGTGACCCCTCCACAATCCCTCCATGTAAATCGCCTCGGTCAATGCGAAAGGCAACCAGAAAAGCTGCATTCCTAATCAGTCACAATGTTTAGTTTCACCAGAAGGGGTGATAAAAGAAACCATAGTCACTTTAATTGTTTTGTATTGTTTCTGTATTTTTTTATAATTGCAAAGGTTTGGGTCCATGAAAGTAAAAAAAATAGAAACTGACGTCCGTCAATGCCCGTCAGAACTATCATGCGGTGGTTGGATCATATCGTGCCAAGATAAGCCCAATCGCAGTGCCTAATTCCACCGCAA
Organism: Proteocephalus fallax; assembly: GCA_028672205.1. Classification (NCBI taxonomy): domain Eukaryota; kingdom Metazoa; phylum Platyhelminthes; class Cestoda; order Proteocephalidea; family Proteocephalidae; genus Proteocephalus; species Proteocephalus fallax. The sequence goes on along the minus strand of JAPUBX010004044.1, from coordinate 100,985 downwards.
ATGATCTTAAAACGCATCGTGGAAAACAAACTTCTTCGAGGTAATATCCGTCCGGCTATCTTTCCATAGGTAAAATTACCAAAGTTTTTCTGTGTCGCAATTACCACCAGGCCAACCAACCTAGACGACCATGTGGCATTGAAGGTGGGGAGGTTGAACCCAGAGAAAAAATCGATACAACCACGTTGCGTTCAAGGCGGGGTGTTTGGACTCCGTGAAAAAATCGATACCACCCACGCATACATACCACGTTGCGTTCAAGGTGGGGAGTTTGAACTCGGCAAAAAAACATGTGTCCCGGTATTGACACCGAGACAGTTGACAGGCGCTTAGACTACCTTGAAAGCGTTCTTGTCAATTTGAAGTGCAACATTCCCTGGTTCTACGACCAACTGTCGATACCGACGATCCGGAAAGCCGTGCAACATGTGATGGATGGTCTACCGGAGTGGGCTGGTGTTGTGGGGAAGAAGCCTAATGAATTAATTGCGGATGACATGATCCGAATTGAAATGATCGCAGAAAAATATAAGGAGATGAAGGTTTCATCAGACTCCAGTGTATCCCTGAGGAAGATACCGCAAAGGTATTCCGCAGTTCAGAGTAATGTTAATGCGGACAGCCTTAAAGCAGGCAAGGTGGCAATCAGAGCCAATAAGAATGCCAATAACAGCGACAACCAGGATCACCCTAACCCCCCAATAATCCAAATGTACATAATGAATTCGGAGAAACAGATTCACAAAATGCTATACCTCACTGGAATCTTGAGAAAAGCCGCCCAAAATCTCAAATCCTCCCCGGATTCGGCGACCGTTTCGGAGGAAATCGGTGTCATGTGTCGACAGTTGCGAAGCAGCAGCACGAATCTGTTGAAGTGGATAACTCAGCTGAACATGCGCCGTCATGTGTCGAGGATTCTTTTGCGTTTGAAACACCGAGGGTCAGTGAGATCTCTGCTTACAAGAGTCGAGGAGGAGAAGGGCAGGCGAGTCGTCTGGAAGTTTTAAATTGTTCTTGTTCCGTGTAATCTGGCATAGTGGTGACTTTAAATTGGTATTTACCATTTTGGGTGGACTTATGGTTTCGCTGACGATAAGCGAATATCCATGCTGCTGAATATTAGGTAGTAGTCCAGCAGAATAAAGCTACCTTGCAACAGTTTTAGTATGACTGATTGTTTAAATATGGTTGTGCAGGATTTTGGTCGTTTTTATATGCTCTTTCATTATAAAGAGGATTCGCCTAGCCTATGTTAGAGTATATGTAACGGTAACTCATAGAATGTTTTAAAGTTTAAAATATAAAAAAAACTTACTCCAACTTATATAATAATAATAATAATAATAATAATATTATAATAATATTCGCTTTATTAAGGTAACGAGGACCAAAACTTTCAGCATTTAAATTTACAATAAACAAAATGTTACAGGGCGTCACGATTATACGTAGAAAATGCAGAATAAGTTAAGAAGTAACATCAAGGTAAATTTGTAAGAAAGGTCAATTTAACCCACGAAGTATATAAAGTTTGCAAACGGGAAATGGCGGCCATTGAAAGGCCCTATCCAAAACGCCCTATCTAACTTCGGCGAGAGAAAGGATGCACGCCAAATCCTTCGTCCAATCACTGTTGCCTCGAGAGAAAACCCAATCAGATGAAGACATATCAACAGCTAGGAGCCCTAATCCATCAAATTTGTCTGCTGTTTTATAATAATAATAATGATAATATTTGTAATAATAATAATAATAATAAGGGGTTTCGGTGTGGTTGCAATGGTTATAACGCGGTGGAGGTTGTTGAGTGTCCACATCATCGGAAGCCCTTTACATTTACTGTCAGTTTAACGAGTTCGATTCCCAGGCCAGACCAAAACTGGCCTCGTCATGAATGACCCCCATGAAGCCGGTTTATCCTCTAGTATGAAATTTCCGCGCAAATGTGGACTTGTTGGGCGGATCTGGAAGAATCTTCCACAACCGAGGAAATATCATCTTTTTATTTTATTACGACTTTATAAGGGACTCAGAGATCCAGATTAAATGCGTTGTAGTACGATCTGCGTTTAACAAATAATAATAATAATGGTATTCGATTTATAAAGGTACCGATGACCAAAAAGATCAGAAAATAAAAGTGATACCGGAAATGGCGATTATGCATAGAGATACGAGACAATTTCCTGAAGACGATTCGCAATTATTTAACACGAACTTTGCGAGATAAGCGAATTAAACACTGGTAGTATACTAAGTTTGGCTAACGCGGTTGTTGGTGAGTAAGAGTGACGTGTGCTGAATTATCTCCCGAAATATAGGCATTATGCCATCGCCAGAAACTTTTGGAGACAATAAAAAATGCACTGGAAAGGCGTGCGAAAATTTTAGAAAATAAGGAAGCGAAAGAGTGACGTCTGTTCACAACCGAAGTCGAGGGAACCAATAAAACAGGCGTCGTTGTTGTCTTGAGTTTGCGAGGTGGTGTGTAACCTTGTTCATATTAAACTAATGAAATTATAATTCTATTCTCTGAAGAGGTCCTCAAGCGACACTTCCGTCCCGCAAAGGTTGAATCTTGCCATTCAGGTGCAATGTGCCAAAGGGCAATAACACTCATCAGCCAATGCGATCTCTCTCTGGGCAGCCTGGAATCGACGTCTCATGAGTTATACGGAGTAATCAATTAATCGGGTTGATGTGTTTTGAAATTATTTTTGTCGTGGCTAAACCATAGACTAGGGTTCAAGACCGCACATTGCTTTCCACCAGGGTTGATAAACCTATAAACGAGACTTAAAATTGACAACAAGGCCGTTCTGCACTTGTGGATATATGTATAATTTCGTTTTTCGTGGCTTCCAATCTCGGTGTTTTGTGCCCTGGGCAAGCAGCCAATAAGAATCTTTGTGAAAATGTCCTCCTCTAGCCGAAAATAGCTGTCCTGGGTCAATCCAACGAATGAAAATCCACGCAACTTCCTCAATATACGTGAGCCCACCGCCCTACCAATCACGAAACACTCTCAGAGAACGAGTCATAACCATTCTATCGATTTTCCCATTCAAACCTTCAGCGTCTCCCCTTTTACGGCGTTACCAACAGCCTCTGTGCCACTGGCAATGCCGCCCTGGAAACGTTCGAAGTTTGAAACCGGTTGTGGATATGTACATATATATATATATATGTTTAGTATGTATGACCACGAAGAGGCCGCACTGGGGGGGGTTGGGGCATTTCCATGTTCACTTGGATTCTGGGGCCGGTGGCGACATCCCCAGTGCCACCCGTGGTGGATGCTTGGATCTGGGAGGCGAACAGAGCGAGCGAGGATGCTGACTGTTTCCTCTCAGAACACACGTTAACTCGCCTTAAGCAGAGGTAATTAAATTTCGTGAAAAGCGTCTAAATTAGAAGTGGGGTCGCCTCACATCTAAGACGCCAAACATTTACGCGCGCTTAATGTTCACACTGCACGTGGCATCCACCCAATTGGCTCATGCGCTGAGTGAATTTAATTGGTGTCGATTTCATGGTACCCTGGAATTACGTCATGGCCCCATTGTCTTAAATCTCCACGTTTAAGGATACAACTCATTGGATCATTCTTGTTTGAATTAGTAAGTCCTGATTCCGTTATCTCCTTGGACACGTGTTTGAACCCACGTGCCTACCAATGGAAACGCCCACTCACGAAGCCATGATTCCTTGATCGTCTCCAAATGAATCCATTTATTTCTAAATTTTTTCTTGGGATGCATTTACTTAATATAGCGCAATTTTAACGGCCTTTATGATCGGAAGTCTTGAGTCATGCATCCATAGGTCAACGATAACGGTCTTTCCTATCTAGCACCTGTTATACTGTCTTGTTTTATGCTGAAGGTTTTGGTCCTCGTGACCTCAATAAAGCCACTACAATTATTATTATATTATTATTATCATAATCAATTATCCAACCTAAATAAACGTTTTATGATGGTCCCCAACTCCGTTGCTTCTTCAGTCCGTAGATATTATATACCTTTAAATCAAGACGTAAATCCCTCGAAGTGTTCAATACCTAAAATCTCCCATTTTGCTTGGCCCATGGCCTTGAAATCATGACACCACGTTACACTCGAATAGAAGCGGATGTTCACCTACCCACTATTACATAATAATACATATGTCACGGGAACCATGCTCAAAGAAATATTCAATGGCATGTAAGCCAATGGTGAGTTATGCATGCCGAGTTATGTTCGAATCACCCGTCATCTCAGCTGATGGACCGTTTTGCAGCTGGATAAGCATATTCGTAACAAGGGGTCGCGGGAGACGACGGTTAGAAAAGTCCGCTCCATCTTTGTTTTCCAATAACCCCAACGGTGCCAAAGCAACTGTTGGCTGGGTACAGCTTGTATATGTCGATACAAATCTTTCAGGATTGTACGTTTCAAAAGCATCCACCAATGATGGGTATCCCAAACTCTCTACCTCAGGACGAGGGGTCAGCGTATACACCGCCTCTTGAAATAGTCACAGAAGACAGATTCTCCCCCAAAAAAACGAAGCTGGGCACTCAACGCCCCTGTTCTGCGGGACTCCTTCCAGAACAATCGGCTGCAATTTCCAAGTAAATCGTAGTTTCTCTTGACGATTTCAAATAATTCCACGCGACTCGACTTTGCTGTGCATGCAACCTATTTCACCGGGGTTACATGATTTATTAAATTATGAGAAAGCGGATAAAAAATCGAGTCTCTATTGACAAAGGCCGCCTCTGGTTGAATTAGTGATGTGGGTTTTCAAGTCGTCATTTTGCGTGGCTCCAGATTTTCTTTAACGCTCATCTTCCCAAAATTTGAGATCAACATCATCATTAACACTCAAGATTAACAGAATTAATATCATCGACGATAAATTGTAAATAATAAGATAATTTAAGGATCTTTGAGGAATTTGAGGGAAATATAAGTTTCTTAAGAAACTCAAATGAATTTGCGATTCTGTCAATTTGACCTTGTTGATATTTTCATATTCCGTTTGATATTTTACCCGTTTTCAATTTATGATTGAAAAAATGAAAGCGATGTAGATGATTGCATTCCCGGAACAGCGCCAGAGTTCATGCGGAAACCGACTATTCAGCGTGAAAGCCGACAAAGTTAAATAAAATCGGGCACTTATTCAATTATTAATATTCTGTAAGTGATGCACTAAAACACTCGGGGAAACATCAACACGTTCGCCATTAAAATGAAGAAAATCCACAAATGTTTAACAAGTTCTCGCGGCGGTATTAAAATGGCTCTCCACCAATAAAAAGGCTATCCACCAATTGTTTTTTTTCAGCAGTCCGGGCTCCGCTGTGCCTCAGAAACTCCAACGTTCGCGTTCTACGGGCGGTAAGTGGTTTGATCTTGTTCTCACAACCACCCTAAGCGTCCCACGACAAGTCAGCTTGCAATATTTTTTTCATCAATTGTTCTCAGATGAGGGACCCATACCCGCCCACCAAGAGCCATCCAGAAACGGCCGGCAACTTCCTTCAAAAAAAGCACGCAATCCCCCTTTCTATTCATTAAATGACCTTGATCACTTGTTGATCAGCATCATCACCATCATCTGTTTTCCCATTTTTCCAGACCAAACCCCTCGGTTCAGACAAAAGCCCACTGCCCTCCGTGGAATCCAGTGCCGTCGACATCGCCTACTTATTCATGTACAGAAAATCGGTTGTCTACAGAATCCCCATATCGCTGGACGTCAAACGAATCGAACAGAGTTTGCGAGGACGCAGTGTAAGTGATCACAGACATCTTAGAGGCTGCCTCTCTACCAAGAATTAAGACTACTATTTTCGTGGGAAGCAGAGGCGACAAATGCATTTTTGGGTGCTATTTTTGCCCAGCGGGATGCCCCCCAGAAGATCGGGAATATTAGGGGTCGTGTGGTCTGCCTATTATTAGTAGCAAGATCACCCAGTAGAGCCCACGAGGGTGGTGTTTACGCTTCATTTCACAACGTCCACACAAAAGTGAAGGGTAGGGTGTAGCCGATAAACGCCGGAAGTGCCGGTGTACTGATAAACTGTGTAAACTGGTAGCGGTTTGACGAGGTGCAGTGTGGTTGGGTGTGTACGTTGCGGATAAAGTAGCTGGCAGGTTGAAACACATCGAAATACACCACCAAAGAGTCACCGATTGACTTAAATAAGTCAGTGCTTTGAGACGTTTGACGCATTAGTGCACATTCTATCCGATTTGAACGTTGTTGTTTTTGAGAGGAAATATATAATTGCTAATGGTATCCATCCCTGAAGGGAGGAGGAAGACTCGGCGATACTTCGAGGCCCCGATTTCCCGCGCTTGTCTATCGATTTGGCCCCGGGGAGGGGCCGCTGTCGCTACTCGTAGCTACGAGTAGCTGTGAGGTTTATGACGCATAGAAACAAATAGCCACTAGCTGCGGCCCGTTTAAGGGAAAGGATTTAAAGATCCGTTGTTAATCCTGCAAGACTATAAACCGCCTTCAAGGATGAAATTTCCATGAAGATTCTTGGGACGATTGGAGAGGAGGTGGAAGCTGCTACTGCATCATAATTCAACCCGACATCTTTTTGGTGGCTGACCTGTGTCTAGAGCCCGGGGTCACTCGCGAACAAATTAAGGATGCTGACCCCTAATCCGCGAGACCCCGTTATAGGACACATCGTCTGGTTATTTCCAATGGGTCTTTATGAGATGCAAAACATTGTCTGTATAATGGTTTTGGCAGTGTTAGGGTTCCGTTTTGGCTGTACCACGCATGCCTGAGTCTGTAGAATATTCAGAAGGGATGTCACCGTCCTCCACGCAATCAAAGGTGACAGATTAGCATGTATTCGTCACCATTAATAAACAAAATTTATTCGACTGTGAAGATGTTTACGTGTTCTTTTTTTAAATTTATGCGACAAATAGAATGACTCCCAACAAGAACGGCAGCGCGCCAAAACCCCAGAAACCAATAATGATGGCTTCTGTGTGATCATGAAAAGCACAGCCTCCCGGGAGATCGAATTCAACCTGAAGGAAATCTTCAAGACCTGTGAGTGGGCCAAGGTGCTTGCAGCCACACAGCTCCCCGAGAGGGTCAAGCAAGGTGAGTCACCCTTTTTAAACCGCTTTTGCCGCAATGTCACCGAGACCCAACCTTCCAGAAGTCGCCAACTGTATAATTGATGAAAACAATCGCGCTATTGTCGCACTCTACCTGGAAGACAAATAGTTTACCGTTAATTGCTCTTGTGGTTTGATTTGTCTGATGAATTGTGTGGGGATGGCGTTGTTTGCCGGTCTCAAAGATCCACGTTTAGTTAAAATACCTAAAATGGCATAACCCCAATCTCGCATTGTCAGAAGCGACATCTGCCCCACTCTGGATTGGCCGGACGATAATTATTACCATCCAATGGAAAGAGAGTAGCGAAAGCTTGTAGCCTCCTTATTGGTGCATTCTAGATATTGTGTCAAACTCGTCTCAGGAAGCCATAATAAGTAAAATGGCGAGACAATGTGTGTAGACGGCGGAGGAAGTTGTAGCTCTTTATGATCCTGTATTGAGGGAGATTTCAAGAGGACCAACAAACGTAGAAGATAACAATACCGTGAGACGGAAGGAAAACCATGTGACGGGCTTCAATTGGCACAAAAGATCGCGTAACCGAGTGTTGTTTTAATTCACAGACCTACAGCGGGAAGACCACATGACCAGAGGACAGACTCCGCCATTCTCAAACTGCCAAAAAAAAATCAACCTGGTAATCCATCTTGCACGTGTCTTTAGCCATCGTGCACGCGCGTGGGTACTATCCACGGTTTTAAATGGGGCTCTTTATTTTTTTCAGGATAGTTTAGTAACCAAGACCCACTTCAAGGATGCCGCAGAAGGTAGGGCCTTTTTACTCTCTGGCTCAATATTCAATATTCCGAGAATTTTCAATGAAGAATATTGGAAATAACGTTCTGCGTCCATGGTGTCACTCGAGTCGTATACTCGATGGTAGCACAGATGCTGTATCTTGAGGTATATCTCCTCCACCATTCAGATTAGCGCCTCCCAGAACCTGGTGTCGACGCTATGTAATAGCGGACCTCGACAATTATCGCTTGATAAAATTCGCAGAGGATGTGGTGTAGCAAATATTGTACTTGTTTCAGATAACGACGTGGAATTGGTGAGGTGTGATGTTAAACGAGAAGTAGGTAACTCGAAGGGAACTCAGCTGGGCTTAGGCTGTCAGACATCAGGGCGTCTGTGCCACCAAGCTAATTCAACCTCCATGACCTCCTCAACCTCCATGACCTCCACTACCGCCAAACCTGGTGAACGGAAACCCAAGAAGGCTGCTCAAAGCGTGAATAATCAGACGGGAAAACCGTTGTTTTCAGATCCTACTGAACCTGCTCAATCGCGTAAGTAGATTTTAATAAATGACTTGGCTTCAACAAACTCCCTTCTAGGCATTACATAGTACATACATGTCGCGCAAGCAGCGTAATCTAGGATAAATTAACTTCAATCAATAAGCGATACATAGGAAACTATTTGTGCTACACAACCCAAATTCTCTTTCGTAATCAATGATGTGTGCAACAGACTCCAAGAAGATGTCTCGACCATCCCAGAATGGCTGGGAGCATCGAATGGCCAGGCAGTTCTCCGAGTCCCCCGAGTCTCCATCCTCGCTGCTGCTGCTGCGCAATCCCAAGGCATGCCGGAGGCAGGCATCGTTTGCGGGCATCACATCAGCTCTTCAGATGGACGGTGCTTCCATGACAAAGGCATGTTCTGCTTTCCCTCTGTTGATGCTACTACTACTACTACTACTACTACTACTACTTCTACCACTGCTACTACCACTGCTGCTGCTACTACTACTACAACTACTACTACCACTACTTCTACTACTTATACTGCTACTACTACTACTTCTACTACTACTACTACGTACTACTACTACTACTACTACTACTACTACTACTACTACTACTACTACTACCACTACTACTACTACTACTACTACTACTGCCTATACTACTACTACTACTACTACTACTACTACTACTTCTACCACTGCTGCTACTACTACTACTACTACTACTAGTACGATAACTACTACTACTACTACTTATACTGCTACTACTACTACTACTACTACTACTACTACTACTACTGCTACTACTACTACTACTACTACTACTACTACTACTGCTACTACTTATGCTACTACTAGTACTACTACTGCTACTACTGCTACTACTAATACGATTACTACTACTACTATCTACCACTACTACTACCACTGCTGCTGCTACGATTCGTACTACTAATACTAATACGATAAGTACTACTACTACTACTTCTACCACTGCTACTACCACTGCTGCTGCTACTACTACTACTACTACAACTACTACTACCACTACTTCTACTACTTATACTACTACTACTACTGCTACTACTACGTCTACTACTGCTACTACTTATACTACTACTAATGCTGCTACTACTGCTACTACTAATACGATTAGTACTACTTCTACTACTACTTTTACCACTACTACTACCGCTGCTACTACTACTACCACTGCTACTACTACTGCTGCTACTACTATTCGTCCTACTAATACTAATACGATTAGTACTACTACTGCTACTTCTACTACAACTGCTGCTACGATTACTGATACTACTACTACTACTACTACTACTACTACTACTACTACTACCACTGCTGCTACTTTTACTGATACTACTACTACTACCACTGCTACTTCTTCTACTACTACTACTACTACCACTACTACTACTACTACTACTGATACTACAACTACTACTAGTACCAATACTACCACGGCTACTACTGCCCATATTGCCTGATCGTCTGCACTAAACCTGTTTTCTCTAACACACAAAAGATGTTTGGTTCTTAGGAAATGGTATGACACGAGAAACTTTACAACAGACGTATCTTTGTTCCGATAGGCATATTTCTTATTAAGTGTCACCATTGCAAAGTGTTTCATTTTGCGTGAAATTATATCGATAGCTCAGTGACTGACATCGCAATAGGACTGTGAAATTGCAGAACATATTTTAATTGAAAGTCACCTCGCGTTGTACAAACCAATTTCACTCGTCACTCAATTTCTGAACACGATTACTCGTGGGAGGCACATTTTCTAGGGCGTTGGACCTCATTGGGCGTTCTACCCTCATTTTTAAACATCTTCGTTGTACTCAGCAGCCAAAATTAGTAACATTTTAATATCCGGTAGAATCTATGTTTATACTGTCAATTGTGCTACTGTATGCGAATATTAGATGACGTTATTGACACCTTGCCGGAGATTTTTTTCATGGAAATTTTATCGAAATTAACGCCTACTCGCCTGATGCTGTGATACTAATTAGGCACGCTTTCTGATCTTTCAATCATAATAATAATAATAATAATTTTTACGCTTTATTAAGGTCACAAAGACCAGAACTTTCAGCATTTAATGTTTAACAGGAATGGAGGAAATAACAACGAGGTAATGGCGGCCATAGAAGGCATTGTCCATAACGCGCGCGAGACAGTTTCCGCCACCCGGCCTCCAGGTTGCTAGATTACAAGCGCACGCCACTACGCTCGGCATAAATTTGGCTGCAGATAAATTGTTGCTTTAAGTAATACACGGCGTCATCCGCCTATCGCAGGAGGTTATGATGCAGAGGCCCCTGTCATTGGTTTAAATCCACTAAGTAACAGCCGATATAACGTCTGTGTGCAAGGTCACGAGATGATGATACATAATTAGAGGATTCATCCGCCGACTAAACGCTCTGCAACCTAATCGATGTCACTTTTTAATATGCATCGGAATTAACATTTTTAATAGATTTGTTAACCATAATTAAAATAATCAGCCCTGTACCACTAAATTCCGTGATAATGTGAACAATTCGCGGTATAAATGTAAATTTCGTCTGAAAAATCCATGAAACAATGGAGTCTTGTATAGGTTACTGTCGGGGTTTCATGTTGCATCTGGGAAATGAATCATCACAATAATATATCGGCCAGCACTTCAATTCCCGAAACGCTGATGTTACACGGAGTTTGAGGAGACGTTTATTGGAAGGAAAATACGCGTACCAAAGGAGAGAGGTGGAGGTGATTGTCCAATCGGTGGTGTGTTGTCGTTAACACCAATACCCTTTAAGCAGAGATGGCTCACTGTGAACTCTCGACCCTGCATTGAAAGTGACACTAATGCGTTTATAGATCTTCAACGGTCAATCGTTTTATAGCATTATCGATCCATCCCCACAATTGTGATTTTTAAACGTCCACATCTCCGTTTTCAATAGCTGGGATTGACAATGGTTGGCCTGATGAGGTTGTTCGATGGTGTAGCGTTCAGCATCCTCGCTCTGTTGTTGTTGTTGGGGGACCCGGGTTCGACTCCCTGGTAGTCAGGCCACCTCGGGGGCACTTGGATTTCGTGTATGTTTACCGCACGCTTGCAGTGCGCACGTGCGAGCGCTCCAAATCGATTCAGATTCATTTTTGATTTAAGAAATCGGGACAGAATGGTCTCGCAGACGCGTCGCAAGTGACCTCCGCGTGGACCAACCACAACCCAGCGATCAACGGTGCCCAATGCAACCTCAATCATAATTGGCAACCCCCTGTCAGTGCCCGTCCCCGCGAGGGTGTTGCGATCATGCTGGATGAGGAGGTATCAGTCAATTCGGAGCCGTACCAGCAGCATTCCGCGACCTTCGTCCAGAATGTGTGAGTCAACTGTTTGTGTTAAGTTGATCTTTTTAGACCACAAAACCTGTGCGCATGTAATCAGGCAAATTGGAGGCTGTCGGGGGGTGGCAGAACCTGGTTGTGCATCTTCCGGACGTACAAGCAACCTCAGTTGTTCCCTCAGTAATTGGTTGGATGACGATGATGATTGTGATGGTTGTACTACAAGGTACGCCGTCTCATCTATCGTATTCACAAGAACGGATCGGTTATCTTCAACAGAGGAGGCCTATTTTGCTTCTTCAGTGCACCAGCTTCTTTTCCCGATTGCATCAATGCCAACATGTTTGCGAAACCAAAACCGTTTGATCGCTACGAGATCGGCCTTTCCCGATTCTGTTACTGACCCGCAAAATTCAACCAGACCAGATCAGATAAAGAGGGGGTATCTAATTCAATTTTCAAGACTGCGATTGGAGGAGGACACATCACCGTTTTCATTTGCCCGTCTCTCCGACAGTGACGACGAAGAGCGCGGTTGGAAGCCCCTTTCTGATTGGTGCAGACCGCGAGCGAACCACTGCAGCCAACGGCGCTGAAGATAACCGATCCGTTCTTGTCAATACGATAGATGAGCAGCTTCTCCGCATTCAGACAGCGATACCAGTTCGCCTTAGGGATTCTTTGCAGCCCAGCCTCCTGTAATCACCGACTCGTAGGGACCACGTTTAGAAACCGTAGGTCAGTATGGGATGCATTGCAGCATGGTAGATGCGATCACTCGGTGCCAGAGGACACGTAGGCCCCGAAATGCGTATCCGTTTAAAGTCGGCCATTATTTTTGCAACTACCTTACCCCCATCCAACAGCCAGGCCCCTGCCGTTATCAGGTCACTGATGCCGCATTGCTTCCCGCCTGACCTTGGGCCGCCACATCGGTCACCACCACCACCACCACTACCACCAACATCGCAGTCTCCAGCGACAGCGGTGGGAACGTGGCGTCCGCTCGCGTCAACCCCCAGCTCTTCCAATCCGCTCAGCTTCCCAGCCATCACAGGGCCCCTCTTTCCCACCAACCTTCTGCCGCACGCCTCGTCGATGACAGCGCTCCGCGGGCCGAGGAATATGGAAAGAAAACCGGTCATATGCTTGAGGTGTCTCATGATGCCACAGGTAGGAAATATCTGGCAGCTCTGTAGGGAGCGGGTTTGACCAATCAGACAGCGCTCTCGACTCTTCGACATTTGGCGAGGTAGACGCCCTCAAAACAACTCTCATTTTAAATGTTTGGCTTAAGCTCCTTCGGTGGGGGATTTGCCGTCATCTTAAACTGCAGAGCAGCGACGTTTTCTCGATCGAGGTTCATGTTTACACTAAACCTCACCTTGATCAAATCTTGTAGACCCTCTTTCGTACGTACGAGCGTCATCCAAACGCTTAAACCACCCATTTTTCTTTATGCAACACAGTCTGTGTGCAGTGTTTTAGGTTGGTATTTATTCGCGAGTTCATGCTTTACCTGTTGGGGTTAAACTAAAAAAATGGGGACAAATTAGGCATGGCTGAATGTCGGAGTTGTGATTTGCCGCCATTCTTGTGGGGAGGTAAACGGCATAGTCTGCTCATTGGTTGAAGAGATTTAAATTGAGAAAAATTGAATATGGGGAATGGGAGGAGTAGCCTAATAAACGAGTAGCCAATGAATGATGGTCTCCTGGATGAAAGAGGGATGAAAATCAACGAGAAAATGGGCTTTTTGAAATGCTCGCGCTAAAAGCCGATGGGAATTTTGTTGCCAATTGGTAAATGAATGAGTGAATTTCCCACGCGCTGTTCGGTTCCATGATTACCATGATCCTTTCAAAATGCAGTAGATTATGTACCAATTCCGATCAAAGCCTGCTCGTGCACTCGATCGCTGATAGGTCAATAAATAATCAATCTAGTGTAACAGCTGCACAACCACCCACCACCTCCTCCAACTTAATCTCTACTTGTTTCGTTCAAGTTTTTTTGAAATTGTTCTAACTTCTAGTTGGAGGATTCTGACCAATGGAATGTGACGCATCCTTATAACGGGTAAACCACCTGGCTTGTTCTGGGATTTGAAGAAGACAGCATGTCGCTGTAGTCATGCTGGATGTAGAGGAAGACAGTTGGAGGCGTGTGTTTAGGGAGAGAGCAATCGACCCCACTCTTGATTGGACAGATGGTAATTATAACCATCCCGTGGAAAGATAATGACCTCCCATTGGCTCATGGTGTCAACTTGAAAACCGCGAGGCACCACGATAAAACACCGCGTGTGCAACTTCCGGTTTCTTCATGACTGCAGTAAAACAATTTCGCCATATTTTTAGGAGATGCCTGTTGACCTTTCTGTCAGACACCATGCACAGGACTGCAGTTCAGAGGGTAACTGCGGGACAACCAGCACTGCCTGCGACAGCGAGGTCTGTGAAGGTTAGTTCCAAATGTATTTCTAATAGAAAAAACGGTCTGTTTGGAGGCACAACGTCCACCTAAGAATAGATAGATTTGAAGCATGTGGCTAAGCCGGTTTCTTGGAACTCAATCGCTATCTATGGTACAGGGACGACTCCAATAGTTGGTGCGGTTTGTGCCTCCTGAACAATGCCATTATGTTTGTGTCACGGAGCTATTTTTATGACCCACGAGAAAAGATCATTGACGGGTGTGGTTCGGTTTTATACACAGTTGGGGCCAATTGTGACATTCGACCAATGAGCGAATGCGTGGGCGGTAGAATGTTGTGACGTGACTCCTTCGACGAAGTTTTTTAATTCTTATAGTAAAACACAATTAATGTCCCACCAACAAGAAGACGGCAAGACTATGAGAAGTATTCAGGCGAAAACCTTTATTTTTAATGGATGTTAGTTCGTTTTAGCCAATTGTTGGCCGAATTGTGGCCAATGAAACAGTAGGCTAATAAGAGCAATTGCAACGTTGACCAATGAGATGCCGCCAATAAATAAGTAACAGGGGCCAAGTAAATAATGACATTAAAATGTATAAAAACACAATTAATAAAGGGAAGATTAAGATTAGGTTAACACGAATGACCTAAATAAGATGGTGGTCATTGAAAGGACCTAGCCATAACAATAAAACAATTCACGAGATAATGTGGGAATAGTTTCAGATATAAAATAAATAAAAACGTTTTTCGGGTTTGGAAATAGCATCTCCCATCAACCACCTAACAGAAGCGAAGATTTTAAGCGTTTATATCGACAGATTCCCCCAACACCGATTAGAGGAAGCGTTGTATAGAATCCACAAGGACACCCAAACACACACACGGAACGGGCAGTGCAGAGGGGAGGGTTTGATTTTGTACAAAACCTATTGCGATTCGGCGGATAGAACAACCGACACTGTGGTTCCAGCGTCACCATGTACCTCTACCTGTCTCTCCGTCTAGAAGAGGCCTTGAACCTATCCCAGACTCGCATTACGCCGCCCGGAGCAGGTCGTCCATCTGGGGCTTTCATTCCCGTAAGAACCCTTCGGAATGATAAAACATCCGGAAACTGCAATGTCTGTGGCGTTGTGTTCGACGGGGACCTGGGTCCTGGCGATCACTTAAGGGACAGGCCTCACATTTGCAGCATCGTCGACGATCTAGACGGCTGCGGCAGGCCCCAGAAAAGGATCCGCCATTGAGAGATCAACGGCGAGCTCAAGAAGGCCCTTCCCCCCTCTAACTGACTTCTCGAGGAAATCCATTCATGTTTAGAGGTCAAGCAAAGCCGCCCCAACTATATTTTTTTATGTACGCTCAGGTTTTCGAGGTCTGGGCTTTATTTATCTGAAAAAAGCAATGATTGTTAGAAGAAAACATTCCTCAACTTTATATTATTGTACTTTATTAACCAGTTATTTAGCAACAACACCACACGCTAATATCCGAATTAAAATGCTTCAACGCATCTACTGTCGTTGGTACTGTTAAGTCGAATTAATAAAGGAAAGGTTGGCCTAAAATTCACAGTCTCCCCTGCCTGAAACATGTCGGATAATGAGCCTGGGTTTTATAGGACCTCTATTGGCTGGGTTGACATTACCCAATCGATTGGTCGCGCGTATGGGCATAAGCTTTCAACGACAGCAAAATGACGATCGATAATGCGCACATCTCGTCGATCAATGGCTGTTTCTGCTGAATGGAATGCGCTCAGCTAACTAATTGGCTGACTGGATCGCCAACGTAGAATGCCATTTAATTGGCCAAATGGGGCGGTGACACGGTTTTGATAAACGAAAATGAACCGAAAATCTTCCTATCCGCAGCGCCCTCGCATTCGTGAAACCGCAGTCACCATAAACAAACAGCTACTGAATAAATAATAATTATATGAATAATAATATTATGAATGGCGTAACAGAAGTCTGTTGCTTAAATTTTGACGAACCATTGCGTGTGGGTCGATGGGAATTCGAAATCTCTTTCCATACGTTTTGGCCACAATAGGACCATTGAAAACAGTAGTAAAATATGGTGCAAATTAAGATTCATCAAATAGAGTTTCTGTAGATTATTTGACATGATCCCCAACCATTTTATTTCCAGTAAATTGGCATTTCCCGTGGCAATGATTGGCCCACGGGCGTGCTGAAAGCAATAAAGTTCTTATTCCTATTTGGTGCGACGATTTCCAGTTGCCAGCTTCATAATCGCCGCTATTAGAGACGATTTCTTGAATTTTCTTTGGAATTTGGAACATGTGGCATCCACATCGCATGATTGAGTTCACTTGGGTCAAACATTTCGGCATAAACCATATACATCTAACAATGCTTTATGGGAAAACTGTATTTTAGTTCTTGCGTCGCCTGTTCATATTAAAATAACCGATAGGGACAAATAAGGAATGACCGCATTGCGATATTCGCAAACGATGTTGGCGGATTTGGCTTGGCATGGGTGCAGAAAGAGATTTACATAGAGACCAATTTGAGTAGAGGGTATGTGATGGGTTACCTGATATACCGCAACAATGAGTGAACCACTAGTGTTATGACGTTGAATGACAGTTTCTTGGATTGAGGGCCCAGGTGAGCCACTAGAAAACGAGATTATTTAAACAAGACTGTGGAGAAAACGTTTAAAAGTCAGAATATTTCAGGCCAGGGAATGCCTTGTGCAACAGTATACGATGAGGGGAATCAGAGAGACATCGAAGATGGTCTTAATACCGTTTGAGCTTACTCCAAGTCTCTGCAATCGATAGAGAAATCGTTTCCTCGTCCGATTTGTCCCCAGCACTTCGTTGAGGCGTGAAATCACACTAGTCAGTCTCAGTCAAGATAAACTGGTTAACAAATGCTCAATTGGTGACGCATCCTCTTTCACACCTCTTCACGGCTACGAAAAAGCTTAAAACCTGACGCAAACTTAAGTTGACAAGTCTTATCAAGCCGAAACAAATCCACAAGCCAGACGAAAGAGTGTGACCTCTCAAATGGTGACCCCAGTACCACCTGATGCTTCTCTTGCGTCGTGTTTTTAGCTTGAGGTGGTGCAACGATGAACTGGATAAACAAGCTCCACCAATGGCCTTTCCTCTCAACCAATAGCATTCGTCTGGCAATTTAGTTTCATTCATCTTGCCAAATTCTCACTCAAACGAGCCAATGAGGAGCTGGGCGCGCGTAGGAGAACCACTTTTCTGGTTTGCTTGCCTTTGTTGCGATTGATACAAAAATGAGTGTTCCAAAAGATAAGCGCTCATAGTTCGCAACTAAAAAATCGCAATTTATTTAATAAAATGGCAATTTTCATGATGGATTCGTTCATGGACTCGTCACGCTACTTCCAATTCTTCGAAGATACGGGAAAATCGCAATGATTAGCAGCCGTAGCCGTAGTAGTGGAACCAGCACAAGTATTAAAAATAGTATTGCAGTAGTAGTATCAGCAACGTAAAAGATTCTCGGGGCTTCTAATGTGTTTTTTCTAACTGATCTTTCTCATAGGTTATTTCGCATTAGTTCTGACGCAAACAGGTTTACGGATTAAATTTTAAGCCCATTCACATGCAACAGGCAAAATACACAGTGATAGTTGTTTTGGGACCGATTTAGCATCCGTCGCAACATGGATAAAAGATCATTTAGAAGATTCTAAAAACGATTGTAGACGACGAATGGATTGCGGCCAGTGTCCACCATGAAACAATAGCGTTTGCGAATTCCAGGTCGCCGGTCACTTGGAGCCGCCGTTTAAGTGGAATTCGTCCTGTTTTTGAGCCAAAA
Organism: Proteocephalus fallax; assembly: GCA_028672205.1. NCBI lineage: Eukaryota > Metazoa > Platyhelminthes > Cestoda > Proteocephalidea > Proteocephalidae > Proteocephalus > Proteocephalus fallax. The sequence goes on along the minus strand of JAPUBX010004044.1, from coordinate 82,924 downwards.
GTACATCTCCACAAATGTTCACGTCGACCTCAGAAGTACACCGAAGTGAATGACGTGCGGAATTCGTTGGTCCTTGCTATTCCTGCCGATGTTCCATTGCCCTGTGAAGAAGATAGTTCTGGGTCACACATCCCCTATGACAACATTAACGACAACTTCCTGGACCCATAACCGTCACAAAACGCTCTACCTGTGTCCAGAGAGGACTCCCCGCGACAGGCATAAATAATATTAATATTAATAAATTTATAATATTATGAATTACCGACCTTCGTTCCATTCTGATTTTCGGCCCAGGAAATCTTAGCATTGACAAGCCTTACCACATTTGAACGCCTTTGCCAATAGTTGAAAGTTAGCTTTGCTGGTTGGTAAAAGGTTATTTGAAAACAACGATTGCCTGTTGAAGAATTAATCAATTTTTGACCAGACTTCTTTTACAAGACACAAATAGAAGAAGACATATCTTATCAAGCCGAGGTCTACGGTAAACAATCAACAAAACAGCCTAAAGCATGCGACCTTGGTGATTTAGCCCCACGAAAACTGACTGACCCGAATTACCACAACAACGCATTCATTACTCATCACGCACAATACCCGCTTCATTGTTCAATTAGCTGTAGGCCTTCGCATTCTTCATCTAAGGTCGACGTTAATGACTCTGTTGTGGAGCATAATAGTAATTATTCCAAGCAAATTCTTGTTTTTTGACTAAACTATAATTGGATGGTTTTTGGTAGAGAGCCTTTGTGGATCAAAAACAGATTTTCACCATTTTTTAATTTCCCTGTTTTTTGCTGTCGCTGCATTTTCGAAATATTTTACATAACTATTTGCACATTAATAGTGATGAAAATTGCCGTGAAATGCTGCGATTCGCATTTTAAGAGATATGTCATTTAATGTCAAACCGACAGTGTAGAGAATCGCCACAAAATAGCTCAGTTGGAACAGTTAATATACACGTTGTAGTTGATGATTTTTCAGTCTCTGTGGAGAGTCCTCCTTAGTTTACAATTCTTCCGTTATACCTTCCGATCTATTCTGGCTGTAATCCTTTGTATAAATGAGCCATTTCCACGAAGAGGTTAACGGGAGAGCCTGCGTGTTCATCTTCGTCTTCGAATGGCGCATCCTTGTCTTCGTTACGCCGACGCATTCAACGAGGTGTTCGTTCGTCGACTCATCCTCCTCATCTCCACAAGCAGTGCACCCCGAGTAATTGGCCAATCTCTATAGGACTCAGATCGCGGCAGTGGCCAATTTATAACTAATCGATGTCATTTGGTCTGAACGAGGTTCTCCTTAACGCATCAAGACGTTTTTCTAGATCAAAATGAGAACGGTTTTGTCTAAAGTGGAATCGAAGAAGTGCTCAACGGGGTAAGGTATCTTACAAAACCCACAGACGCAGCCCCGCTAGCATTGGTTGTGGTTAACGTGACAACGCTGAAGGACCCATGTCGAATAGTCGTGAACTAGGAAGTTACTGGTTTATTTGGGGCTGGTCGTTTCGTCGAAACTTCCCAGGATGCTTGACCTGGGATCTTCAGCATGGCTTGTAAGACAGCACACTATTGGCTGATTTGAAACATAAAGATGACCACGAGAAACGATCTGCGCCGGTAACCCTGTGACCTAGCGCCGGCTGGGTGGTGGCGCAAAGTGACTGTTGTATCATTCGGAGCTCCAAATGTGGTTACTTACTTTTGTCTGGGGATGCAGCGGCCACTTCCACCTCCTCTTTGGGTGGCACTGTTGGGGACTCCGTCACCGTATAGGCGGAGACCCACCACCCGAAAGACACTGAAGAGAGATAGATATGACACCGGAGGAGTTCTAGACAGTTTACCTGAACAGCCTCCTTCATTAACGGGCGTGATTTGGTATTTATACGGTGATTGGGGAGAGTGATTGGTCGAGGAATGAGTCACTCAATCGATTGGATTGAGACACGACGGAATGTTTACAGAAGGGATGTGGCAAGCGATGTGGTGACCTCTTAACGCGGGGAGGTTGTCTGGAAGTTACGGGACTTGATGAACTGTAATTAACTAATTAACCGGTTTTTTGGTAAACCTTGTTGATTCCCCAACTAAGGCATATTGCCAAGAATCTGCTTGTAAACGCCCATGAAACCGGTGTTGCATTTAGCGGGACGAAAAAGGTTGCAGATGTATAAAATTCGGAAAACCCCACTGGGTAGTTTCAGCCCACTTCCTGTGTGGTCGCTACTCTACCGCCATGGTGATAGAATTGGTTGTTTATTTCTCCAATCTGCCGAGTTGAAAGTGAATGTTTCATTTTAAGGCGTCCTGAACTCCCGAAGCACCAAAATCGATGCTTTCGTCTCACGCGATCACCTCGCGCACATAAGATGGTGCGTTTCCATTGGGTGACATCGGGGACCAATGGCAAGCGAGAAAAGGAAAGGTTTTTGAGTGCGTGTATGTGCGTCTCAACAGGAAATTTGTCATAAGCGTTGTGGGACAGATGCAGGTTCCCAAGGATAGGACCCCGAAAACGATGGGATGCTGCGGCGGAAACTACTGCGAAGAGCTCAAGTACAAGGCCCTCCGGAAGAAGCCCATCAGCATTGATCTCGGAAAGCTTCTGCGCACACAGCTTCAAAGATGCTTGAAAACCCTTGATCTAACTGGATATGGCATTGGTATGAATGGCTTCCAAACCACTAATTCTGGTCTCATTTGGGTAATTTCAACATGGGGAGAAAATCGCTTCGAGAACACAGGAACTGAAGGGAGGCGTCTCCTAATTGGCGTTTTCAAAACCGCATTGATTGGTTAAACCCATGGCCCAGATGTTAGGGGATCTCGTTTGATGATTAATCTGTCTTTGAAAGTGTATCTTAATGCACCTCGCTGTTCGCTTAAATTCCGATAATCTCACCCACAGTTACCAATTGACCAACAGTATTCCACATGCCAGCTCTCAAGGAAGAGTTTAAACAACCGCTGAAGGAACTTCGAAATGATTAAAACCTTTGCGTATAAGCCACAAATGCACAAATAGTTTTTTTTTCATTTTGAAAACGCTCAATCTTATGTGCTCTCTCCCAGGGACCAGATTCCTCATCTGACGCGAATCAATGCACGCACATGGAGCATTTTAATGGTTCCTGGTGTGATAATGGCTAATGTTTTGTGGAGCCCATCGGTTCGAAGGTATTCTGGAAGCCTGCGCTTAGGATGGATACTCCTTGATAGTCCTTGATAGCACTTTGATTAGAAACTAATTATTTATACTATTCAGCCTCAATGCTTGGCGGAACAATATTTGTGCTCACTGGAACCGTGGCACGGAACAAATCTGGACCGAGCACATTCATCGCCTACATCTTGGCTGGAATAGTCGCTATCCTCAACGCCCTGAATTACGCCGAGTTGGCCTGTAGATTCCCGAAGGTAAGATTGCTTGTTGCAGTCGGTCTGGATTCGTCATAAATCACCCAATTGAATCATTATCGATTGGTGTAGATCATAGGCTCTGATATTTTTTGTGATTTATCGATTTTCCTCATTATTTGATGAACACACGTTAAATAGTTTACAATTCGCTCAACAGAAACTGCAAATAATTTGAAGGATTTGAGAAGGATTCCGCTGTTCCGTGGTTATTTTTTGTTGATCGAAAAAATCTGTCTTTGATGAGCTAATCTGTGATCCGGTGTAGGGCGCTTGGAAAACAGCCATGAGTGGATCTGATATCTCGTACACACGTCCTGTGGGGACAGGTGGTCATTTAAGGTCATTAAGTGATCACGTCTTTACAACGCCATTGCGTGTCATGTGGTGTCGTTTAACAACTAAGTTGAGGACAAAACATGGAGCATAAGCGTACAACCAATAAAATAACTAATTGGCGTGGTAAAAATTCGCATCATATCCAATAATTCCTTCTGTTGAAAATCATCATCTTTCTCAACGAGTTTTGGGAAATTATCGAAGCTCAAGGACCCGAGGCAATAAATGGCTAAATTACTGCTATCTCCATAGATAACCCCACCAGGTTGATGAAAAATCAAAATGATAAAATGCCAGGGAGCTATGTCAAGATTCACGAGGTGGCTTGTCTTTTTGAGTCAGAATTACTTATTTAATTAAAGAAAACGGTAAGACGACGCGCGATCAATGGAATCGATAATCATTCAATTGACCACTGAGAATACGTGACCTTGAAAGAGGCGTAGGCTAGCGGTGATGGATTGAAGATGCGCCACATTCTTCAGAAACCCCAAAGACACTTGTAAAACGATTGCTTTCCGCTGGCATTGAAACGCCTAATAAACGTTCGCAAACTCGCTTAATTCTTTCTAGTGGTCAGGTTTCTCAGCACGTGACTATGAATAAAACAATTCGTAATTACATAACGCATGAATAATTAATTATTGTCGTTTCACAAACAGCAACACGCAGTTTTCTCTGATTTGAAATGGTGTGTATTTAAACAAAAACAGAAAAATTCTCTCGCTCATGTATTGTCATTTCGAATCATCAATTGGGGTCAATTTCAGTTCACATTGGAGCACCAAACCTGGGTGACTTCGTTTTTTGCTATTGCCGAAGTCCAATTGGCCATAAAAACTCTCCGAAACGCCAAATCACTGTACTGGCGACAATGTACTGGTTGCAGGCGTGGATCAGATCATACATGTCTCTCTTTGTGTGTGGGCTTAGGGGAATAAATAAGGCAAGCTTTTTTTTAAATTTCGGGGGAGCGTTAGGGTAATGAGAAAAATGGAGGAAGAAGGACCTTTCCGATATGTTTGCGTCACTTGAACGCAGATGATGGTGGTGATTGCGGAGCTGTTGTGAGCATAGGTTAAGTGCTGTCACGTGATTGGTTAAACTCAAGCGACAAAGATTTTTAGGCAAAACAATCGAAAAGTTTATTCTCTTGAAACACACACACACACTTGATAGAGCAGACAAAATTAGGTTTCGGTTTCTGAGATTCTGAAAGCTTAACAACAATCGTATTTTCCAACCTTTGTTTATTTGTCTTTGGTAAATTTGTTTGAATAATCATTCTATGAGAGCTAACAAAAATCAACGTAATAGTTGTTCACTAATCGCTGCTCGTACTTTAAGTGACCCCTCCCATCCCCTCTTTTCAAGTTTATCCAAGTGTAAATTTCGTCGACCGTTGCGTAGGCAATACCGTTCAATGCCCACAAGAATGGCGGCATATTGAAATTCGGTCATTCCTTATTTGTCCCGATTTTTAGTTTCACAGAATAAGTGAAACAGAAACTAATAGACAATTTTCGTATCTAGTACTAGTAATTCTGTCTTGTTTTATGCTGAAGGTTTTGGTCCTCGTAACCTCAATAAAGCGCCTACAATTATTATTATTATTAACTAGCGATGAATTGATTTGTTGGGATATCTCGTCAAATGAAACGTTGTTATTATTAAAGCTTCTTGGATTAGTTGCCTCTGGTTGTGCATCTGGTGTTACTGTCGACTGATATAATAACTGACACTATAGAAAAAGATTTGTTGGAATTGAGCTGGAGGGCGTTTTTTGAGACTTTTTATTAGCAATCATATAATATATATATAATTAAGGTCTCTAGGACCAAGCTTAAAACAAACATCAAACATTTATAATATGGAACCCTTCACCGTATAACTGCTTCACCTCCTCTGGTAAAACAAAAAATCGGAACCAATAAGGAATGACTAAATTGAAGCGATAAGCTACCGTTCTTGTGAGAATGAAACAGTGCGGTCTTCCCATTGGTCGACACACGCGAAACGAGGAGTCAATCGATTTACGAGACGCGCTGAGGGAAGAATTAGCGAAATTCGTTGAAAAAATTAGCTTCTTACGTGGAGTGCCCAGATAATCCATCAGAAAACAAGATAATTTAAAAAAGATAGTCCACGTGGGGTCAGAAGGTCACAGCTACGGAAGCCAGGGGAAACAACGCGCCAGCAAGACATTATTGGGTAAATTATACTGGCATTCCTGATATGGGTTGAGTTCACTTAGCGTCGTCGAAACGGAGACGATATTTGCATCACCACTCCAGGATAACCTGTTCATTAGTACTCCTATTGTTACAAAGGGCTCGTAGTTTTTCATCCTGGAAGGCCCAGCGATAGGAGCGCCCGAAATTGACGGAAATCAGTTACTGGAAGAGGCCTTTCTCATGGGTCTCAACTACTTTCGGTACCAGTGATATCAGAATCAATATACCATGATCAGCCCATAATAGGATCTACTCAGCGTATCAGGATTCTGCGTTACATCCTTTGCAGGAGAATTTGAAGCGCAGTTGGGCTGTTCGCGGCAGTTTTCAATGCAACGCCATCTCCGTCTTTTTAAAAAAATCAACGGGATGCGACAAGATCGCCATATCCAATGACCTTGAATGCAACCACTATATCTACGTTGATTTTGCCTGCTAAAGCGGAATTTGGAAAACAAACACGTCTGAAAGCAGAAAACGTTTATTTATCGAACTTGCCCGCAATTTGCCGAACACAGCGAGAGTTAATTATGAAATTATCGATTAACTGGTCGATTATATCCAGTTAATCAAAATAACCGTAGCAAATCGGTAGATTTTTGAGCGTCAAATATTCCATTCGGAATTTTTTTGAGTTTCAGGAAAAAGGTGAAGTTGGAATACGGAGACGGGTTTTATCTGCAGGAACTTCTAAACCTGAAACTTGTGGTCTGGTGAAATAAATAAAGTGACCGCCAGTATTATCACGATTATTTTGACACATATTTCGTGTCTTTTATTGAATTACAGGCCGTTTTATCACAACAAAACAATTGTTGGGTTTAACGAATTCACACCACGACAGATGCCAGAGTTAATTATGCAATCATCGATTCGCTAGTTGTTGATAATTTAGATAAATCAAACATGCAGCCAATCGAAATGACCCATGGAAGTGGACAGTGATTAGCGAGGATACTCCTCGATTACTGAATTAGGAAGTGGGTTTACACTATTTTGACTATTTACACGAAGCTTATGGTTTATTATTTTCTTAAATGCCCAGGCCGGTTCGACGTACACCTACGCCTATGTCCTGCTCGGTGAAATGCCAGCCTTTCTTGCTGGCTGGTCCATCCTCCTGGAGTACATCCTGGGGATTTCCGTGGTCGCCCGAGGCTGGAGTAGCTGTCTGAACTCCCTTACACGCGGAGCCATCTCCAACTGGACGCTGGAACACGTGGGCAGGTGAGTTGCGTAGTTATCGTCACCAAATCAGCAAACTTCGATGGCAAAGGCCGTCTTTGCAATGTGTAATGCAATTGGACGCGAAGCTGTTGGCGCGAAGCCGAAATAGTGGTTAATTTCCGGGCCTATTCGTGGGACTCACGCAGAATTTATTGTTAAATTCGTGTTGTCTGAAGTTCCATTCCGAAACGATGACCTTGAAACCTATTATATCCGGCTGCAGGTCATTGAAAAAAAGAATTTCATAACCCCCCCCACATCTTCATGCTGAGTTATTTTAACTAATATAATAATAATAATAATAATAATAATAATAATGGTATTCGGTTTATTAAGGTCACGAGGACCAGAACTTTCTGCATTAAAGGTTACAACAAACAAAAATGATATCAGAAGTGGTGATTGTAGATAGCAGGTGTAGAATAATCTAACTGGAATAAACTAATTTAGAGCGAGATAAATTTGCACGAAAGGCATATTAAACCCTCGAAGTGTACAAAGTTTGGGAAACGCGTAATGGCGGCCATTGAAATGTCTTTTCCATAACACGCGCCAAAATAGGAGAGTAGTGGTCATCGAATTGGTATTCAAACTTGGATGTGCCGGGGAAACCAGTCACTCGTAAAAACAATGGTCTGGTTATTCTGTAACTGTTATGACCTGTAACCGAATGCCCAGCAACTAGAAAACAGGAAGAGCAGTCGGGAGAACGTTCGGGTTAACAAACTCCAAGGGAATCAATTTACCAGAGTGTTTATAATCATTATTTGGCTTAACTGAGCTATGGAAATAAAGGAGGTAGCGCACTAATGATGGCAGATCATGGTGTTTACAAAAAAATCGTTATTAAACGGCGTGTATCACGATTATCCTCACAACGATGCCCAAAGACTGCCGTATTCATTTGTTATGAATTGCAAACGAGCAAGCGGCGATAGGATTAGAGAGTAAAAACATACTCAATTTATAAATTTTTTGTTCGCCAGAGAAACATAATTGACGTACACTTTTTAAATGCAACGTTTTAATGGACGCACCATTCGAAGGTTAACAATAACGTAAAACGCCTCCTTTTTGTTCAATATCGGCAGTCCTCATTTCGTCAAAATATCAAAGACCGTCAGGGCTAAATGTAATAGAACTCAGTGCCGACGAACCGATAGAAATTGATCAAGTTTTAAATCCCCACCCAAATGATTATTCTACTGTCAATTATGAGTTGAATACGCCTTCACATTAAAACTTCGTAATGCCTACAAACCATTGAAGGTTAAAAAAGAGTATCGGGATATTTTCTTCATTTCCACAGTCGGGATAAAATTGATTGACAAACGAGTGCGATGTGGCAAAATCATTGGCATAAATTACGAGATTGTATTTTGTTATAATCTGCACAGGAAAAACAGGGTTTTACAGCCATTTTTCTCTTTTGAGCAGAATTTTCGTTAATTTTTCGTCTCTCTCTGCGTATTTCGTTGTAGTTCGTATTGTTGTTGTTTTTCGGATCTCCTTGAATGCGAGACTTATGTAGGAAAACGACAATAAATTCCCTGATTGTTTTGCTTGTCTCGTTTACCAAGAAGTGAACTTTCGGGTGTTCTCGAAGTTTTTGGGAAAACATTGTACAGTAGAGCGTTCTTTCAAACGATTGCCATGAAGCCACCTTTCGTAGCCTTATCGCCCATGGCTTTGGGAGTCGCGGTAGACATTTAAGCGCTCCATATAATCCGAAATGTGTTCTCCGGAAGCAGACGGATCGAAGTTTTTGACTTTAATATCCATTATATGTGATATTGTAGGAATTAGGAATATGGAATTACTGGTTCGGTCAATGGCGACTTCAGTTGTGCCGAAATTTGTGGTGACGGAGTTAGAATTGTGATCCAGGATAGTGGGATTAGGAAATGGTAACTTCTATTCCACCAGAGACTGTTCCCAAACGTCAGTAAACACGACGAACAAGACGGCTTAACAGGGTGAGTGACCTTTACTCACGAATGATGATTGGTAGAAGGTACGCGCATTGTGTCGAGGGGATGTGGAGAAAGGTGCCGTTTTCAAATTTCGCGACACATTTAGGGAGTAGTGAAAAAATCTGGGAAGGAGGAAGGCACTTTCTCACTTTTATTGTTGGTTGTCCTTGGCAGATTGTTGGTTGTCTGGATCTGACTAATTTTGTGCTTCTCTTAAACAACCATTGACTCTATTACAACCGGGCTACTTTTTCACAGAACATTGTTAATTAATTTGCCACGGTTTGATAAGTGAGTAAAGAGTAAACTTAAAATTACTTTAATTGAAGTCGCCTTGTGGAAGTTAATTAAACATCACTCTGTGGAACAGGGACTCGTTATCAAAATATGCTCAACCCGAATAAGTGAAATATTCAGTTTGAGCGCGATTTCCGCTAACCAACTGTTACCAATCGATTCATGCGATGGGCAACAATATACAAATGGTTGAGTTTTAAAGTGATGATGGAATATCTATAAACACATTTGTGTCGCGGTAGACGGGCCACAGTAACCCATCTCTTCGGCGCGCGTTTTGGATAGGGCCTTTCAATGACCGCCATTTCCCGTTTGCCAAACTGTATATACATCGTGGATTAAATTGGCCTTTCTTGCGAATTTACCTCGATGTTACTTCTTTATTCTTCTTAACTTATTCTGCATTTTCTACGTATAATCGTCGCGTCCTGTAACATGTTTGTTTATTGTACATTTTAATGCTTACAGTTTTGGTCCTCGTGACCTTAATAAAGCGAATATTATTATTATTATTATTATTATTATAGAACTCTAATTATATGCGTTTAGGGCATGTCAGATCAAAAAATCTTTAATAATTTTTGCGGACATCTAAAGTTCTGTTGGGTACTTTCGTGGAAAAATTAAATTGCTTACATCAAAATTGTAACCAAGAAAGAACATAAAAATGTTGCATTATTGTTCGACTCGTAATTTAATAGTACATATGTAAAGATTTGTCGAATTAAGTAAGTTAAGATGGCCAACAGTCTGCGACATTTTTTTGGTCTCATTGGTCGATTTAGAGGTCAAGCTAAACGAGTTGGAAAATCGCGTTTACCATTTTGTCCCATATACATTCAATATTTGCATTAAATGAGGCAAATGAATTTTTCTAAATCCGTTACAACCCTTAGAGAATCCTATCTTTAATGATTACACGAATAGGAACACACAGAACCCGAGAGAGCCAATGAGAACTGCTAGCCAATTAGAGCTTCGAACGTCATTCAAAAATGTTCAATTAAAAACCTTTAGCCACTGGTGTGCCTTTTGAAAGCATTGTTCAAATTAGGTCAAATTTAGTGATGCAATAAAATATGAAAATAAGGGGTTTCATTTACATATTTTTGCTTAATCAGATTGGACAAACCAAACAGCTTCTTTGCGGAAGAATTGGATTTTGTGGCTAGCGGATTGGTCATCGTCGTCGTCATAACGACTTGCTTCGGCATCAAGCACAGTAGCTGGATCAACCTTCTCTTCACTGCCGTCAGCATCACTGTCTTGACGCTGGTCTCCGTGTTCATGTTCTTTTACGCTGAGCCCGAACTTCTGACGATCCCGCTGCCTGCAAACACCTCTTGGAAGTCACCCCTTCCCCTCAACAACTGGACGCATTTCATGCCCTACGGCATGGCCGGTCTGATCGCCGCCACTGCGACCTGTTTCAACGCCTTCATTGGATTCGACATGATCTCCATGTGCTCTGAGGAGGCCTCTGATCCAGAGAAAAGTGTCCCACGGGCAAATGTGATATCCGTTAGCATCGTGACGTTGCTTCTGAGTCTTTCAACCCTATCGCTGCTGATGTACATTCCCTGGTATGTCCTGGATGTTGGCGCGCCATTCCTTGAGGCCATGCATACTGGACCGGGGGACGAGGTGGCTAGACGAGTGCTCTTCTACGTGGTTGGAGTCGGCTGTCTCATTGGAATATTCTCAAACCTTCTGACAAACGCAATTGCGGCTCCCAGAATCCTATATGCCATGGGACAGGATGGATTGGTGTTTAGCGTATTCTCCAGAGTTACTGAACCATTCAAAGTAAGTTACTAGGGGTTCGGTTTATGTTGAGATAATTTGTCCTAAAGCTTGTTCTTCCAATGGTTTCTGTTATATCATTAATTGTAGATAATGAAGGCTAAAACCAGCAAACCAATAAACTCGAAGCATTCCACTAAGACGAAACTTTCTCTAAAACAATATATCAATCTCTAATTATTAATGAGCGTAACTAGAATGGATGCATTGGTGATAATTCGTTTATTTTTATTTGCGAAGTATCTTAGTCACGATTTTCCCCAACGAGTGGGAAATTAAATCTCCATTGACAGACACAATAAGCTTAAGATATTTTTACATCAATTCACTACAGACACCGATGGTAGCCAGCATACCAATTGCAGTGATTGGCTCCGTATTGGCTCTTGTCTTTGGGATCGACAGTCTAGCTGATTTTCTGAGTCTAGGCACTCTGATCGCCTACTCAATGTCTGCAATAGGTGTCATTTTACTGCGTTACCGTCCGCCCCCAGAAACGGTCATCTCCTCAATTAGCCCCCGGAAATCGGACTCCTCGTTTGCAGAGGAGATAAAAATGGTTAGTCATTGAACTTTTGAAAACATTGACGGTTACGCCGATCGGTTATAAAAACAAATGACCATAATAATTATGAGTGTTCAACCAACACCAAAAGCGAGTTTACTCGTTGTTTGAATTTCAGGATAGACCATCCAGTCCAGTGACGTCGGATCCCGTCAAAATCGTGACATCCCGCGTTGGCCAGCCTGGCTACCTGAAAGCGTGGTGGGCTCGTTGCCTCCCAAAGGCAACGGTTACAAGCATGACGCTCAACAAGGCTCCCGGCGATGTTTGTGTCACCACACTAGCAGTGTTCGTATTCATCAACTGTCTCTTAATTGGGACGGTTCTTGCGGCGCCCATTAATTCCCACTTTGTGTGGTCTATCTGGGCCGCAGTTGGGGGTACCCTGTTTCTCACTGGGATGTTCGTCTGCATGATGATTTTCTCGATGCACCAGCAATTTGGACCACCACGCGCCAACCTCTTTCGGGTGAGCAAATTTTGAACCGAATCAGACATGCCCGAACAAAAGTTAAAAACCCGTTCTTTTGGATGCAGCTCTCAATGGTCCCGTTTATGCCTTGCATGACCATCGTGTTCAACATGGTTTTGATATCACAACTATCGTGGATGACATGGGTTCGCTTCCTAATCTGGGTTTTCGTTGGTAAGCATGTTGCAAAATAGGAAATTAATTTGAATTATATGACACGTTTAACTGACAATGACTATTATTTCCATTTAGGGTTGTTTATTTATCTTGTCTATGGCGTCAGACATAGTGATCCGTCAGATACACTTGAATATGACGACCTTTTAGATGCGAAACATTGACCTTTAGAACGATTATCCAACAACTTCGCATTGACAGACATATTCTTCAATCTTATAAAATGCGTATGTTATGGCTCATAAACGAACACACTTTTCTTTCGATTTCCATAATTTGTTATTAAAATTAGAATATTACTTGAGAATCATTTCGGGGTTGGAAATTTTGCAAATATAATACTTATTGTGAGAGTGAAATAATAATGGTAAACGCTTTATCGAGGACCAAATTTTATAGTATACTAAAATAAGATAATTAAAAATGCAATGTCGAAATAGTTAGTTACTTCTTCACCTGCTCGGGCGGAACTTAAAATCGTGACAAATAACGAATGACAGAATTGCGGGATGCCGTCGTTCTTGCAGGTATTGTCTACATATTGGTCGAAGAGATTTACATTTAGGCTAACTTGAATAGAGGGGATGGGGGGGGTCATCTAAGATGCGAGATGCGATTGATGCATAACTAGTGAAGTGGTGTTGAATGAACATCCCTTGGTTAAAGAGACAATATCTATTTTGAACTCGAGGCGAAATTTGGGAGTGAAGCGATCACCAGCGTGTGGAAATTGCCTATCAGAGACGCATTCGATGCCTTTTTGCAAGAAGCCATTCTCTGAAGATTAGTGGGATAGTGTCAGATTGTCCACGTATGTTACTGGACTGAATTTTCGACGTTTATTTGTTGAAAAGAAACGGAGAAAGCCACGCGTTCCGTTATTGGGCTATGGGGAGGTGAAGGTTCGATAAATATTGTTTAGGCCAATTAATCAGTCATCTTCGCGTAGCTGAGCAAACATCAAGGTTTCACTAGGTTGATATAAGCCATGGGTTCCTGTCAATCCGTGTTGGCTTGTACGTAGAAATTAAAATCGATGATACATTCGTATATTTTTATGCGACAAACGATGTTATTTTCTGAGAATTTATCTCATTTATAAAGAATACTCGATCAAACGCTTTCCATTCGATGATCAGTCATATCAGGATGCTGATTAAATTCGTACACTCCTGAATTACGGAAATGATAGTACTGTGCGGGATATGCAATAAAATACTTCGCCGGTGTAGCCCACGAGTGAGATACCTCAACCAGCATTTTGAACAACTGAATAGCGCTAAATAGTTTCACGAAATATATCGGCGATGAAAAATCAAGGATCGTTATTTCTATACAGTAACTATGTAACCAAGATTAGCATAATGGGTAATATATTTTCTGTCAAGAATTACTTTCAATTTATATTTTTCAAATTTATAATTGAACGAAGATCCATGTATCTTTTAGTCGCCTATTTAGTGGGCAGAAGTTTAAAGCTCCGACAGTCTGTATTCATTGGATAATTGTAGTAATATCGTGTACTCAGTTTCACACCATCGATTTAATAATAATAATAATGGTATTCGCTTTATTAATGTCACGAGGACCAGAAATTTCAGCATTAAATGTTACAACAGACAAAAATGATTTAAGAAGGTGCGATTGTACATATCAGGTGTAAAATAATTGAACAAGCATGAACTAAATAAAAACGAGGTAAATTTGCAAGAAAGGCAAATTAAACCGTCGAAGTGTACAAAGTTTGGCAAACGCGTAATGGTGGCCATTGAAAGGCCTTTAGTAGTTATTATTTCTGATATTCGAATGAAGTACTCGAAACTGATTTCGTTCATGATTTATTGGTGTTTTATTGAAAATGATGTCCTAATAGCTTCATTGATCATAGTAAAATTTGCAACGCATCTATTGTTTGAGATATTATTATTATCATGCATAATTATTTCTTTACCCTGGGTGTACTTATTTTAAATCGTCATTGTTTCAGATTAATTCTTATTTCTCTCCCGATGTCGCAATTTAACTTCAACATTGCGTCGTCGTTGCATTATGTAGTTCAAAAAGTACGTTGTATTATTTTCACTAAGTCTTTTTAGTACTCAAAACTGGAAGTCGATACTAGTGAAGCACAAACGCTCGACCAATTCTCTGTCGATGCTACCCCGAGTAAGTTTCTTCACTCTTATCTAATTCAAATGATGCGATGCTCCTGACTTTCAAAAATGGTTCGCCTTATTCGTTTTCGTCGTCGAACTATCTTTTTTAGCAACTGAAATCGCTAACTCGCCCTCGAATGTGGCTAAACCGAGGATTATTGCATCAATCGATGAGGTGAAACAAATATTCCAAACCTCCAGTGGTGTAGACTGTGCCACCCCTCACACAGAACTCCGTGAGCATTTTTCTAAACTGCATGCATTCAAATGATTGAATCCTGTGGGGTTTCAGCAGTTTAGCGATTGAATAAAATGTTTTGATTTTGCATTTCAGGTAAAACGGGCAACGATTTCCATGGAAATTTATGCGACGCATTGGCCACAAAGAAACCCCCTCAGAACGGGGTTTCCTCTCATATTAGGCATTACCGAGTAACCACAAGTGAGTTGTGTTTAAATGTATCGGTGCCCTCTTTGTGAATCATTTTAGTAACCTGAACCCATTGGCGATTTCTGGGCACATTTTCTCGAGCACTTACTGTATTTTTAGTTCCCACGAAGGGGCGTAAATCACACACCTGGTTTCGACCTCCACATAGTTCCTCTGAGATCATCAAACATGGACTTTGCTCTTCGTCACGACCGAAACAGGTCGCTTCGGCCCAGCCTACTCCCTGCCAGACCCTCTCGATTAAACATTTGAAGAGGCATTCGGCGGTCGTCGGTGGACCCATGTGCTCGAAGGAACGTCTACTTGCCTGGATCGAATCTCAAAAACTGATCTGATGGCGATCAGCCCCTCTGTCCGTTTTGTGCAGACACATACACCCACAACTCTTTCAATTGCCTTGCACATTTTAACCACCCTATTTCATTTAAAAAAGAAATCGACGTTGCGATTGAAGGTTTTCTCTGTGAATTTTGCAGAAATTCCTCAACATTTATGCCCGAAGATGAATTTCGAGATGTAAAAAGAAGCTTGAAATCATCAAAAAGTAATGCATTGAAATTTTCAGTAAAAATTTGTAATTTAAAAATAATGCATATTTTATGTTGTCGTTGAAAAAATAAAGAATATTTATTGTTCCTGAAGTTTTATAGGAAATTTCTAAATGAAGGGCAAGATGAATATGACGATAAATTGCAATAAAAAGCGATAAGAAGATGGCAGAAAAAGAGAGGCTACAACCCAAATTGGAGAAAGCCCTAATCTGGGTGACAACTGGCCACCATTCTTGTCGGAGGAGCATTAGCGCGATACGGCTCCAGGCCGATCATGACTCGAGCCTCCAAGCAGCCAGCAACACAACTACCACCAATGTCTCAACAGAGGATTCACAGCCGCATCCAAAGCAAACATCACCATCATCACTGCTAGCCCGGTCATTTGGACACTTCGCATGGCTACATCCCAGCACATATACGCCCTCGCCGTACACAGTCCTTTTATATCTATTCTTCGTACCCTGAATGAACTCACTCACAGTATAGCAGAAAAGACCAAGCTCCTTTTTTGCCCAGGGAACGACGCCAGAACCAGCGTCCAAGCGTAACTAGAGGGCAACCTGATCCCACTCCGCACCCCCACCACCCACAATCAAAAACTCACGCCATCACCCCGTCCTCTTCCAGGTACTTGGTCTCTTCAATTAGACCCTCCCTGGAACCAAACTCCTGCAGCCGCAGCAGCAGCAACAACAACAACAACCCAATCCCGCTGTCACATTGGCATCGCAATCCAGTCACCCATAGACGAAAGCTTAACGCACCGGCATTCGCTGCCATCGCCTACAACAACAAGGTCACGCATTGTACTACGCCAACACTTTCTTTCTCGTTTTATAGTACCTGACAAGCCATGGCCTCAGGTGTGGAAAAACGACGTCTCATGTCGCCCTTGCTGATTAAAAGACGGCGATCAAGGCAACCCGACCGCCTCTCAGTAGGGCAGGGGGACAGGCATCAATTAGATTGCAATGCACCCCTCTCCATGTAGTTGCTGCTGCTACTGCTACTAGCGCCCACGACATGTGTAGGACGGAAAGCACATTTGTATCTATTCTTCGTACCCTGAATCAACTCATTCACAGTATAGCAGAAAAGACCAAGCTCCTTTTTTGCCCAGGGAACGACGCCAGAACCAGCGTCCAAGCGTAACTAGAGGGCAGCCAGCTAACACAACACTATACCATACTCCACAATCCATGTCAACCAGCCACAACCCAAATTAGAGAAAGCCCTAATCTGGGTGACAACTGGCCACCATTCTTGTCGGAGGAGCATTAGCGCGATACGGCTCCAGGCCGATCATGACTCGAGCCTCCAAGCAGCCAGCAACACAACTACCACCAATGTCTCAACAGAGGATTCACAGCCGCATCCAAAGCAAACATCACCATCATCACTGCTAGCCCGGTCATTTGGACACTTCGCATGGCTACATCCCAGCACATATACGCCCTCGCCGTACACAGTCCTTTTATATCTATTCTTCGTACCCTGAATGAACTCACTCACAGTATAGCAGAAAAGACCAAGCTCCTTTTTTGCCCAGGGAACGACGCCAGAACCAGCGTCCAAGCGTAACTAGAGGGCAACCTGATCCCACTCCGCACCCCCACCACCCACAATCAAAAACTCACGCCATCACCCCGTCCTCTTCCAGGTACTTGGTCTCTTCAATTAGACCCTCCCTGGAACCAAACTCCTGCAGCCGCAGCAGCAGCAACAACAACAACAACCCAATCCCGCTGTCACATTGGCATCGCAATCCAGTCACCCATAGACGAAAGCTTAACGCACCGGCATTCGCTGCCATCGCCTACAACAACAAGGTCACGCATTGTACTACGCCAACACTTTCTTTCTCGTTTTATAGTACCTGACAAGCCATGGCCTCAGGTGTGGAAAAACGACGTCTCATGTCGCCCTTGCTGATTAAAAGACGGCGATCAAGGCAACCCGACCGCCTCTCAGTAGGGCAGGGGGACAGGCATCAATTAGATTGCAATGCACCCCTCTCCATGTAGTTGCTGCTGCTACTGCTACTAGCGCCCACGACATGTGTAGGACGGAAAGCACATTTGTATCTATTCTTCGTACCCTGAATCAACTCATTCACAGTATAGCAGAAAAGACCAAGCTCCTTTTTTGCCCAGGGAACGACGCCAGAACCAGCGTCCAAGCGTAACTAGAGGGCAGCCAGCTAACACAACACTATACCATACTCCACAATCCATGTCAACCAGCCACAACCCAAATTAGAGAAAGCCCTAATCTGGGTGACAACTGGCCACCATTCTTGTCGGAGGAGCATTAGCGCGATACGGCTCCAGGCCGATCATGACTCGAGCCTCCAAGCAGCCAGCAACACAACTACCACCAATGTCTCAACAGAGGATTCACAGCCGCATCCAAAGCAAACATCACCATCATCACTGCTAGCCCGGTCATTTGGACACTTCGCATGGCTACATCCCAGCACATATACGCCCTCGCCGTACACAGTCCTTTTATATCTATTCTTCGTACCCTGAATGAACTCACTCACAGTATAGCAGAAAAGACCAAGCTCCTTTTTTGCCCAGGGAACGACGCCAGAACCAGCGTCCAAGCGTAACTAGAGGGCAACCTGATCCCACTCCGCACCCCCACCACCCACAATCAAAAACTCACGCCATCACCCCGTCCTCTTCCAGGTACTTGGTCTCTTCAATTAGACCCTCCCTGGAACCAAACTCCTGCAGCCGCAGCAGCAGCAACAACAACAACAACCCAATCCCGCTGTCACATTGGCATCGCAATCCAGTCACCCATAGACGAAAGCTTAACGCACCGGCATTCGCTGCCATCGCCTACAACAACAAGGTCACGCATTGTACTACGCCAACACTTTCTTTCTCGTTTTATAGTACCTGACAAGCCATGGCCTCAGGTGTGGAAAAACGACGTCTCATGTCGCCCTTGCTGATTAAAAGACGGCGATCAAGGCAACCCGACCGCCTCTCAGTAGGGCAGGGGGACAGGCATCAATTAGATTGCAATGCACCCCTCTCCATGTAGTTGCTGCTGCTACTGCTACTAGCGCCCACGACATGTGTAGGACGGAAAGCACATTTGTATCTATTCTTCGTACCCTGAATCAACTCATTCACAGTATAGCAGAAAAGACCAAGCTCCTTTTTTGCCCAGGGAACGACGCCAGAACCAGCGTCCAAGCGTAACTAGAGGGCAGCCAGCTAACACAACACTATACCATACTCCACAATCCATGTCAACCAGCCACAACCCAAATTAGAGAAAGCCCTAATCTGGGTGACAACTGGCCACCATTCTTGTCGGAGGAGCATTAGCGCGATACGGCTCCAGGCCGATCATGACTCGAGCCTCCAAGCAGCCAGCAACACAACTACCACCAATGTCTCAACAGAGGATTCACAGCCGCATCCAAAGCAAACATCACCATCATCACTGCTAGCCCGGTCATTTGGACACTTCGCATGGCTACATCCCAGCACATATACGCCCTCGCCGTACACAGTCCTTTTATATCTATTCTTCGTACCCTGAATGAACTCACTCACAGTATAGCAGAAAAGACCAAGCTCCTTTTTTGCCCAGGGAACGACGCCAGAACCAGCGTCCAAGCGTAACTAGAGGGCAACCTGATCCCACTCCGCACCCCCACCACCCACAATCAAAAACTCACGCCATCACCCCGTCCTCTTCCAGGTACTTGGTCTCTTCAATTAGACCCTCCCTGGAACCAAACTCCTGCAGCCGCAGCAGCAGCAACAACAACAACAACCCAATCCCGCTGTCACATTGGCATCGCAATCCAGTCACCCATAGACGAAAGCTTAACGCACCGGCATTCGCTGCCATCGCCTACAACAACAAGGTCACGCATTGTACTACGCCAACACTTTCTTTCTCGTTTTATAGTACCTGACAAGCCATGGCCTCAGGTGTGGAAAAACGACGTCTCATGTCGCCCTTGCTGATTAAAAGACGGCGATCAAGGCAACCCGACCGCCTCTCAGTAGGGCAGGGGGACAGGCATCAATTAGATTGCAATGCACCCCTCTCCATGTAGTTGCTGCTGCTACTGCTACTAGCGCCCACGACATGTGTAGGACGGAAAGCACATTTGTATCTATTCTTCGTACCCTGAATCAACTCATTCACAGTATAGCAGAAAAGACCAAGCTCCTTTTTTGCCCAGGGAACGACGCCAGAACCAGCGTCCAAGCGTAACTAGAGGGCAGCCAGCTAACACAACACTATACCATACTCCACAATCCATGTCAACCAGCCACAACCCAAATTAGAGAAAGCCCTAATCTGGGTGACAACTGGCCACCATTCTTGTCGGAGGAGCATTAGCGCGATACGGCTCCAGGCCGATCATGACTCGAGCCTCCAAGCAGCCAGCAACACAACTACCACCAATGTCTCAACAGAGGATTCACAGCCGCATCCAAAGCAAACATCACCATCATCACTGCTAGCCCGGTCATTTGGACACTTCGCATGGCTACATCCCAGCACATATACGCCCTCGCCGTACACAGTCCTTTTATATCTATTCTTCGTACCCTGAATGAACTCACTCACAGTATAGCAGAAAAGACCAAGCTCCTTTTTTGCCCAGGGAACGACGCCAGAACCAGCGTCCAAGCGTAACTAGAGGGCAACCTGATCCCACTCCGCACCCCCACCACCCACAATCAAAAACTCACGCCATCACCCCGTCCTCTTCCAGGTACTTGGTCTCTTCAATTAGACCCTCCCTGGAACCAAACTCCTGCAGCCGCAGCAGCAGCAACAACAACAACAACCCAATCCCGCTGTCACATTGGCATCGCAATCCAGTCACCCATAGACGAAAGCTTAACGCACCGGCATTCGCTGCCATCGCCTACAACAACAAGGTCACGCATTGTACTACGCCAACACTTTCTTTCTCGTTTTATAGTACCTGACAAGCCATGGCCTCAGGTGTGGAAAAACGACGTCTCATGTCGCCCTTGCTGATTAAAAGACGGCGATCAAGGCAACCCGACCGCCTCTCAGTAGGGCAGGGGGACAGGCATCAATTAGATTGCAATGCACCCCTCTCCATGTAGTTGCTGCTGCTACTGCTACTAGCGCCCACGACATGTGTAGGACGGAAAGCACATTTGTATCTATTCTTCGTACCCTGAATCAACTCATTCACAGTATAGCAGAAAAGACCAAGCTCCTTTTTTGCCCAGGGAACGACGCCAGAACCAGCGTCCAAGCGTAACTAGAGGGCAGCCAGCTAACACAACACTATACCATACTCCACAATCCATGTCAACCAGCCACAACCCAAATTAGAGAAAGCCCTAATCTGGGTGACAACTGGCCACCATTCTTGTCGGAGGAGCATTAGCGCGATACGGCTCCAGGCCGATCATGACTCGAGCCTCCAAGCAGCCAGCAACACAACTACCACCAATGTCTCAACAGAGGATTCACAGCCGCATCCAAAGCAAACATCACCATCATCACTGCTAGCCCGGTCATTTGGACACTTCGCATGGCTACATCCCAGCACATATACGCCCTCGCCGTACACAGTCCTTTTATATCTATTCTTCGTACCCTGAATGAACTCACTCACAGTATAGCAGAAAAGACCAAGCTCCTTTTTTGCCCAGGGAACGACGCCAGAACCAGCGTCCAAGCGTAACTAGAGGGCAACCTGATCCCACTCCGCACCCCCACCACCCACAATCAAAAACTCACGCCATCACCCCGTCCTCTTCCAGGTACTTGGTCTCTTCAATTAGACCCTCCCTGGAACCAAACTCCTGCAGCCGCAGCAGCAGCAACAACAACAACAACCCAATCCCGCTGTCACATTGGCATCGCAATCCAGTCACCCATAGACGAAAGCTTAACGCACCGGCATTCGCTGCCATCGCCTACAACAACAAGGTCACGCATTGTACTACGCCAACACTTTCTTTCTCGTTTTATAGTACCTGACAAGCCATGGCCTCAGGTGTGGAAAAACGACGTCTCATGTCGCCCTTGCTGATTAAAAGACGGCGATCAAGGCAACCCGACCGCCTCTCAGTAGGGCAGGGGGACAGGCATCAATTAGATTGCAATGCACCCCTCTCCATGTAGTTGCTGCTGCTACTGCTACTAGCGCCCACGACATGTGTAGGACGGAAAGCACATTTGTATCTATTCTTCGTACCCTGAATCAACTCATTCACAGTATAGCAGAAAAGACCAAGCTCCTTTTTTGCCCAGGGAACGACGCCAGAACCAGCGTCCAAGCGTAACTAGAGGGCAGCCAGCTAACACAACACTATACCATACTCCACAATCCATGTCAACCAGCCACAACCCAAATTAGAGAAAGCCCTAATCTGGGTGACAACTGGCCACCATTCTTGTCGGAGGAGCATTAGCGCGATACGGCTCCAGGCCGATCATGACTCGAGCCTCCAAGCAGCCAGCAACACAACTACCACCAATGTCTCAACAGAGGATTCACAGCCGCATCCAAAGCAAACATCACCATCATCACTGCTAGCCCGGTCATTTGGACACTTCGCATGGCTACATCCCAGCACATATACGCCCTCGCCGTACACAGTCCTTTTATATCTATTCTTCGTACCCTGAATGAACTCACTCACAGTATAGCAGAAAAGACCAAGCTCCTTTTTTGCCCAGGGAACGACGCCAGAACCAGCGTCCAAGCGTAACTAGAGGGCAACCTGATCCCACTCCGCACCCCCACCACCCACAATCAAAAACTCACGCCATCACCCCGTCCTCTTCCAGGTACTTGGTCTCTTCAATTAGACCCTCCCTGGAACCAAACTCCTGCAGCCGCAGCAGCAGCAACAACAACAACAACCCAATCCCGCTGTCACATTGGCATCGCAATCCAGTCACCCATAGACGAAAGCTTAACGCACCGGCATTCGCTGCCATCGCCTACAACAACAAGGTCACGCATTGTACTACGCCAACACTTTCTTTCTCGTTTTATAGTACCTGACAAGCCATGGCCTCAGGTGTGGAAAAACGACGTCTCATGTCGCCCTTGCTGATTAAAAGACGGCGATCAAGGCAACCCGACCGCCTCTCAGTAGGGCAGGGGGACAGGCATCAATTAGATTGCAATGCACCCCTCTCCATGTAGTTGCTGCTGCTACTGCTACTAGCGCCCACGACATGTGTAGGACGGAAAGCACATTTGTATCTATTCTTCGTACCCTGAATCAACTCATTCACAGTATAGCAGAAAAGACCAAGCTCCTTTTTTGCCCAGGGAACGACGCCAGAACCAGCGTCCAAGCGTAACTAGAGGGCAGCCAGCTAACACAACACTATACCATACTCCACAATCCATGTCAACCAGCCACAACCCAAATTAGAGAAAGCCCTAATCTGGGTGACAACTGGCCACCATTCTTGTCGGAGGAGCATTAGCGCGATACGGCTCCAGGCCGATCATGACTCGAGCCTCCAAGCAGCCAGCAACACAACTACCACCAATGTCTCAACAGAGGATTCACAGCCGCATCCAAAGCAAACATCACCATCATCACTGCTAGCCCGGTCATTTGGACACTTCGCATGGCTACATCCCAGCACATATACGCCCTCGCCGTACACAGTCCTTTTATATCTATTCTTCGTACCCTGAATGAACTCACTCACAGTATAGCAGAAAAGACCAAGCTCCTTTTTTGCCCAGGGAACGACGCCAGAACCAGCGTCCAAGCGTAACTAGAGGGCAACCTGATCCCACTCCGCACCCCCACCACCCACAATCAAAAACTCACGCCATCACCCCGTCCTCTTCCAGGTACTTGGTCTCTTCAATTAGACCCTCCCTGGAACCAAACTCCTGCAGCCGCAGCAGCAGCAACAACAACAACAACCCAATCCCGCTGTCACATTGGCATCGCAATCCAGTCACCCATAGACGAAAGCTTAACGCACCGGCATTCGCTGCCATCGCCTACAACAACAAGGTCACGCATTGTACTACGCCAACACTTTCTTTCTCGTTTTATAGTACCTGACAAGCCATGGCCTCAGGTGTGGAAAAACGACGTCTCATGTCGCCCTTGCTGATTAAAAGACGGCGATCAAGGCAACCCGACCGCCTCTCAGTAGGGCAGGGGGACAGGCATCAATTAGATTGCAATGCACCCCTCTCCATGTAGTTGCTGCTGCTACTGCTACTAGCGCCCACGACATGTGTAGGACGGAAAGCACATTTGTATCTATTCTTCGTACCCTGAATCAACTCATTCACAGTATAGCAGAAAAGACCAAGCTCCTTTTTTGCCCAGGGAACGACGCCAGAACCAGCGTCCAAGCGTAACTAGAGGGCAGCCAGCTAACACAACACTATACCATACTCCACAATCCATGTCAACCAGCCACAACCCAAATTAGAGAAAGCCCTAATCTGGGTGACAACTGGCCACCATTCTTGTCGGAGGAGCATTAGCGCGATACGGCTCCAGGCCGATCATGACTCGAGCCTCCAAGCAGCCAGCAACACAACTACCACCAATGTCTCAACAGAGGATTCACAGCCGCATCCAAAGCAAACATCACCATCATCACTGCTAGCCCGGTCATTTGGACACTTCGCATGGCTACATCCCAGCACATATACGCCCTCGCCGTACACAGTCCTTTTATATCTATTCTTCGTACCCTGAATGAACTCACTCACAGTATAGCAGAAAAGACCAAGCTCCTTTTTTGCCCAGGGAACGACGCCAGAACCAGCGTCCAAGCGTAACTAGAGGGCAACCTGATCCCACTCCGCACCCCCACCACCCACAATCAAAAACTCACGCCATCACCCCGTCCTCTTCCAGGTACTTGGTCTCTTCAATTAGACCCTCCCTGGAACCAAACTCCTGCAGCCGCAGCAGCAGCAACAACAACAACAACCCAATCCCGCTGTCACATTGGCATCGCAATCCAGTCACCCATAGACGAAAGCTTAACGCACCGGCATTCGCTGCCATCGCCT